>CM053790.1:555111319-555256319 GCA_028749045.1 Cupressus sempervirens
ACAACCACACTAGCACACAAAAGTGTTTCCATATTTAGAGGGAGTCAAGATCACTTTGCTTGTATATTGAGCACAATTCTACTAAAATATGATTTAAAGCTAAACATGTGCCAACTAACTATAATGATGACACTATTGGGTTGTGAGTAAATCAAACTCACCTTTTGGGTCAATGTACTACCATCATCTTTAATTAGTTTTAATTGAAAAATATGAAATTTTTTTTAAAACTTGCTTACATAAGAAACTTGATACTAGATAGAAAGTAATACCTAAATAAGCATTGACAGTGTAAGGTAAATGCCCAGAAGCATAATCATGCCCTGTTGAATAGTAGATTAAAAGAGGTGAGCATATTGTGATAGTAGTTTGAAATGATCTTAGAGTACATTGCTTTTTCTCTTTCTTCTATTACTATAAATTAAAACTTCAACTTACATATATAATCTTGAATTGCAACATAGTCTCTCACATATCTCTGTCACTCTCAGTTAGTGCTACAGGACTAGTGAAAAATCCCAAAAGGAGAACAAGGACAATTGGTATAAGGGTTGACATAAGAATAAAATTATTCATATCGGATTACAAAAAAGCTTCATAAACCTATAGAAAAGGAAATTCAATGTCTAATTCAAATCTTGAAAGTGCAACAATGAAAATTTTAAAGAACAAAGTATGAACAAAACATTAAAATGATTTCTATAAGTACGTGTGAAATTAAGTCCAAAAGAAAAGGAATGTGTTCACCCAAGAATGATGAAAAATAAAGAAAAATAAAAGTTTGAATTGTATAAATATAACAATGGATGAGGATTAACTTTTTCACAAGTTAGATCAAAGTGATGGCCAGATTTTTGTTAGTGAATATATCAATAGAAAGAATGAACAGAATTTAAGGAAAGAATTTTTACCTAAAATCAGTGCAAAAAAAAAATGGAAATGATGCAGTAAAAATGCTCAAAAAATTAATCAAAACCTACTTTTAATGAATTTATACATGAAATCATCAAATAGTGCTAAATATTAATTTAAGCTTTAGCATTTTTTAGCACTTTTTAATTTAAAATACTTTTCCACTTCTCTAAACATCCTTCATGAAAAGTTGTTCAGAGCAACATGATTTTATAGTCACAAACATGGCATCACTCAATCCAAGTTGAGACTTTACTATAATTTCTATAATCTTCCACATGTAATAAAGATCCAAATTGGTATGATAGTCAGGGAAAATATGCATCATATGTTTTTAATCCATATGGGCTTCCATGCAATAAAAACCATGTCTTGTTATGGAAAAAATCACTAAATTGATGTATCAGACTGCAAGAGAAGATAACTCTCAGGTTGAGGCATGTATTCAATCAATGTGAGTGTTTGCAAAGGAAGTAATGGATATAGAATGTCATATAAAAATAATTGAAATAAATAAATAGTGGGGTTTTAGTGATCCCCAAACACTTATATGATGAACTCTGTCACTAATTACAAACTGTGGATGGATTTTATTGCCATCATCATTGTGGCTATTATTAACACAATAGGCATTCTCATCTGCATCTTCTTTACATAATTTATCTGGTTCAAAAGAAATTGGACCAAAATAGGGGACTTTTCTCTTATTTCACTCTTGTCTCAAACTTTCTTCATACCTTCCATTCTTCTCCCAAGTGGAATGTTGATCTCTATCATCCATTGCCACTTGTGGATGATTTTTATTGCTATCATTATTATGATTATCAACACAATCTGTCTCCTTCTCTACATCTTCCTTATACAATTTCTTAGGATAAAAAGTAGGTGATCCAAAATAAGGAATCATTTTCTTTTTATCTCTTGCCTCAAACTTTATTCATGCTTTCCATTGTTTTGTGTACTAGAATGTTGACCTCTATCATTTTTTACATAGTAAAAGTACAAATTTGTGTCACCTTTTAGGTTGACTTATCAAATGATTGAATTTGAGTACTTCTATCTAAAAATCACTTTTCTTCAAACATATGATCTAGGAAAATTCACTCTAGCTAAGTTATATATGGTCTCACACTTTTCCAATTAGAAATGTCTATTAGAATGCATGTTTTATGCTAGTTTGTATCCAATTACTAAAGAAATAAAATTATTTCAGAAAACTGTCATTTCAATAACTCTTACTATTCTTTTATGATTTTTTTTAATAACATATAAACATCATTTTATAGAGTTCAAAGTGAAGTATATTCTCATATAGAGTATATAGTATTTTAATTTGATATAGTATATTGTAATTAAAAAATTCTATAAGTATGTATTTTAACACTTGAGAAGATGTCAAGTTTGAGAAAGGAAAAAATATTAAATCATATAAAAAAAATTTAAAAATTACATGATGTTCTAGAGGAGACAATCCCCTTCAAGAATGTATAACTTTTCTTTTGGTTAGAAAAGGTTTGTTTTCAAAAACATGGTGGGAAATAAAAAATATCAATTTTAGATGAGTTAATTTCAAATCGTTATAAAAGATAAAATATAGGTCTAAAGCCTTTTTTTTTGTTCTAGCTATATATGTTATCTATAACATAATCTAAGATTGAAGGGAAATAAGTTTATTTCTACATTATTTTTTGGTGGGAACTAGAGCCCTAATTTTCAACATTTTTTTAGCAAGTAAAAAATTGTTTTTAAAAATTAGGAAAATATATAAATTCTTCCTCCAAAAAATTATTAAAAATGATAATCCTAAAAAATTCATCCATTTCTACACATTTCATTAGTTTACTTCATTATCAAATTCTAAATAATATTAACATTTTTATGTCATTGAAGATGAATAGTTATACTTTTGTTAGCCTTTTCCTTTATAAAAGGGTGACACGAGTTTGTGCTTTTACCCTACAAGTTGTGGGTAACTTTCATTGCCATCATTATTATGGTTACCACAGAGAAGAGGATGTATGCACACACTTTTATGAGGTTTGAAGAGATCCATAACAAAGGTTCTAGTCAAAGATAGAGATATTGAAAGGGAGCTTAATCTAAGGATCAATGAATGAAGCCTTCTTTGATAAAAATGCAAAATTTGGTTTTAATTTCCTATAAACTCTTCAAATTTTATACTACTTTCCCTATAATTGGATGGCTTTCTATAAGGACTTAGTTGTTACATGATTATTTAGATGGCCTATAGAATTTTTTCTATGGTTAAAATCAAGGAATTTATGAGGAAAGAGCATGATGGTAATCATTCAAAACTAACATGTTCCAAATAAAAGAGAATTTTGGTTGATGTATGCTTCTTTCTTGAATCTAAGTGCACCTAATCAACAATGTTTTTAAGTTAAATTATAACACTTTGATTGGTCTGGAAATGTAAGAGGATATCATGAAAATGTGTTTTGGATGATAAAATTGAAATGGATGATGTAATATAGATCCTAGAAAGGATGATCGGATCATGCTTCTTGTGCTAGAATCACAAAATCTAAAAAAAATCTATTGTAACTTGTCATAGAATTGTAGATTAAATAGATGGTCATAATATTATTATTGGATGCATATCTTTTAGGATTGATTTTTGTTGCTTGTGCTATTGGTAATAATTTTGTGAGAATAGTCAAAATTTTCAATATAAAAAATTATAGTTTTCTAGTCTGAGTGATATTTCACACAAACATTTTTTTTTAATTCTTTTTCAACTTTGTTGCTTGTATCAAAATGACATTTTAACTTAGGAATGAGATAAATATGTTTATTAAATGGTTCATTTGGAAATTTTGTTTGACAGTTTTAAATGATCTTTTAATTTATCAGGTAAATATTAGAATTTAATAACCAATTTTTCTATCAAGTTGACTCAATCAAAACCAAGAATTTAATAACAATACTGTGGAAATGTTATTTTTATAAAAATAAATGCCCTATTACTTTTATAATAGATAGGTAAGAAACTACATATATATTTTTAATTTAAATTGAACTATCTTGCGATTATCAAATAAAAAATGGAGATAAAATTTGTAGGTAGTATAAGCATCAACCCAAGTACTGCATATTAATGATGAGATATTGCTTCATATTTTAACAACCATCCCATTCCTCCTCAATTCCATGTGAAGCACAAAATCCTTTATCACTTGAGTTTTACCTACAAGACATCAAAATGCATTCATTTACCCTTGTTTGAAGAGAGTAAATGAAAAAAGGTACAATACAAAACAAAAAATAGAAATTTGTCTGAAAAAAATTATAACAAAAATATTGGTGCTAAAAGTGTATTGAAGGAGGACCATTCACAATACAAAAAGAGTACCAATGCAACTAATGCTTACATTATTTACAAGTATGTATTGCACTAATACATCTCAATAATGCTCATACTACTTCTTTTATGTTAGTTTGAGATAGAATGTCTAGTTGCATTCTATGGAGGACCTGAACATAATTCCTGCAGGTAAATTCCATGGCCATGACATGCTTGATTCCACTAGGCATAGATCCTATCACCAATACTACTCCCCTCCATTCCCCTTCTATTTAAATTTCCTTATATTAGACAATTAGGTCATAAAAAGGTTTTCTTTTAGTGGGGAATTAGGGCATCACATCATTCCTCTCTATTTAATTTTATTGATTCCTCTTTATTTAATTTTATTGATGAGAATTAATGTAAATAAAACTACTCAAAACCTAAATTATGTTTGGGGGATTTTTTTCCTTGAATTTGGTTTACTCTTATATCAAAGTTGTTAATTTGACAGATAAGTAGAGCATTCTGGAAGCCGTTCCAAGTCAAGAAAAGAAGCGATAAGCTATTCTTCCTACATATTCTTGATAAAGAGTACAATAATTTGCTACATTGACCCCTTTTATCATGTATTCCAATATAGCTACCCAACCTATCTAAGCCTTAGAAATATTTAGGTTTAAAATATTTAGCATACAATTCATGAAGGTGCCAATCTTGGTCCCTATGGATTAGAAGAAGCAATTCCATGTGCATGTAGATTCCAACAACATAGAGATAGGATTCCAAGCAATGTTTCCAACCAGATCATCCCATACATTTTTCCAACATGGAGCTTCAATAGGAAGAATTTTGCAGGAGGCACTAAAGTACCTGTCGACAAATACAATTGTGAAACTTGAACATGATTTTACAGATGACTAGCTTATGCTATTGCTACTAAATATTAGAGGTTTCATGGTATACACAACAAATCTCACACTAAAATATCATTCCCTAAATACATGAGCTATTTAACAATAATATTTTTTAATACAAAATGTTACAATAGAAATTTGTGATCTTCAATTAATATGTGCACCTCTTTTAAGATGAAAATATTACTGAAAGGAATTGGCCTTTTTAAGATTTGAAATTTTTATAGTGCTTGTTTCAAAATTGGTAAGATGGAATTAAAATATCAAACTTTTAATTTTGTGTCAAAAATGAGTTTTTAGACTTCCTACTAACAAGTAGGAATTGAAAATCAAAACTAGATTAAAGTTTTTGAGGAGTGTAAAAATAATAGTTCATACTAGGTTTTGGAGTCTCCCTACAACTTAAAGCTTACTCATAAAATGTTTCTTCTCACTCAACTTCTAAGTGAAACAAATGGTTGAGTAAAATCCTAAAAATACAAATTAAACTTTGAAAAACTTTGATTTGGCCCTTGACAATTATTTTTATATTTGATACATAAATCTTTTTTTAAAAATATTTTATTATGTTGACTTATTTTGTTACAATTAAGAAGAATATGGGCAATTATTTGTAAGAAAAACCTACAAACAAAGAGAGCTATATTTATACATCTTTAAATAACTCTATCAAAAAAATTCTATTAGGTAATTTGATCAAATCATAATTATAATTATTATTATTTTATAATGATAATACACAAACAACAATATATTACAATCCTTATTAAATAAAAATACTTTAATTTTTTTAATCTAAATTTAAATAATTTTGATAAAAAAAACTTTATTTTATATCTAAAAGTTAAAAATGTTATATCTAAATATTTTATTATTGCAATTGATTTTTTTAATCGATTTAAAAACTATATTTCTCTAGAATCAATTTTTATAATGTCCAAATTCTTTCAAATATATTTTTCACAAACTAAATCCTATTAAATTTTTTAAATTTTTAGTTAAAAATTTATATTTGCAAAATATTTTTTAAAAATAATTAATTTTAACAATTTGGAGCATGTGTTAAAATGGAAGAGATAAAATACAAGAGAATCAAACCATCTTTTTGGATGCAATAAGTAAAATAAAATATTCAAATTTACTTTTTTTATATGTTGAAAAGGTGTTGCACTTACTTTGGTGTGTTGTCGATAACATTATTAGTGCAAACTTGTTTATTCTTTCATAGAAATTGACCAAAATGATAGTTTCATATGAAGAAATAACATAGATTTGTCTTTTAATGAGCATTAATGTTGACCAAATTATTCTTTCAATTCTACTTTTCTTATAAACTTCTCTTCAATATATTTTTAAGTGATTTGATTTATATTTTTATTATTATTTTAAGCGATCTAGATCTTTAGAAGGTTTTATAGTATACAATCTAAAATATATCTTTATCTCTAATAGTGGAATATAGGATGGGTATTTTAGTAGACAGGGGTAGAAATACTTCAAACACCACTATAGTTTTATTCTATTGAGTAAACTAAAATAAAATCTAATTAAATAACAAAAAAATGAAGTGCAAAATGACAAGTAGCAAAGATGACTAGGCTATTAAAATTTAAAATCATTTTTTATTTTATTAATTAATAAATATATTTTATGGTGTCATTCATTCAAATCTCATTTCCATTCAATAGAGAAAAAAGTCAAAATAATAGTCAAATTTCTAATGGTTGTGCACATTGTAATCTTCTTGCATTGTATATCTATCCACATCAATGATAGATCTTCAAAAACAATGAATGTGTTTCATATAATATTTTTTATCAATCTCTAAATGTTATTTATTGATCAATTTTAAAATTACCTAAAACATATTTTTTAGCATGAGACAGATGTATATAGACTACTCATGCAATAAGTCTATGGTGAATAAGCATTATTGGTGAAATAAAATTTTTAAGTATAAAATCCCATGATATTATCAAATATTATTATAAATGAGTCATTATAATCATGTATTTAATGACTAATTTTTTAGTCATTTATTTGGTGACATGTTTAGTCATTTTCATTCGTTTCAACTTATGATTTTCCTTAATGACCAAATTAGTCATTTATTTAGTCACTTATACTTGTGATTTACCAAAAATTAGTAAAATTTGATCATTTTTAGTCACGTGACCAAATATTTTAGTCACTTAGTCATTAATTTGTCAAAATTCTACTAATGGTTTGGCCTCAAAGTGCTCTAAAATTCAAAGATGCCGCTATATTTGCAAAAAGAATGGTGAAAATAGGTAGATATGTTCTATAAAACCCTCATTCCTCTTTTTCTACAAATACGAACAAGCTATGACAAATCCAAGTCTGATAGCATGAAAGATTGGAGCAAAAAAAACCCAAAAAAACTGATGAACACCTACATGCAAGAACCTATTATAGAGAAGCAAAGACAAAGTGAAGGCAAGGCTTTGGCTTTGAATATATGGAATAATATATTATTAGACTAAAAGAGTGAATGAAAATACAAAGGATCAATCTTAATAAAGGATATCATAAAATCTTAATAGGAAACCCTAAAATATAAAAGACATTTAATAATTAATATTTAATTGTTAAATGGAAATTTGCATGTGCATAAAGTGAAATCTTAAGAAGGGAGTAAAGATAATTTAATAAATAAAATAAAATTAATCCTTTACTCTAACAAGGGGAAATATTCCATGATCATTTCTCTCTATTTAAAAGAAGGTCAATAATGAGAGCTTCAAGTCACCCTCCAACTCAACTTTGTCCACTCCTAAGTCTTGTAGAGTTTTTATATCGAACCACATAACTATTGTTTCAACATTGTTTTTGGACCTAATGCCTAATAGCTTGGCAAAGCCAAGAATAATATCACCTTTCTAGTCTTTGATAATTCCTCCTAGTCTAGCATTACTAGGATTTCCTTTAGAAAAACCATCCACATTACATTTCATCAATCCCCTCTCGGGTGGAATCTAGTAGCACTTTTTCCTTTTCTAGGTCTTCTGCCAATTAATATCTAGCAAAATTTGTTTATATTCCAATTTTTCTTTATCCTTAGCTCAAGAAGGTTGGGAAGTGTAAGAATTTTGGGGAAATGAGTAGAATTTATACTATCTTTGGTGATATTTGTTATGATGTGGAAGATGGAGCTAGTTTCCATCTTTTTGTCTCCAAAGATTCTATTGTTTCGTTGTTTCTAGACACACCAGCTAACCATATGAGGAATAATTTCTCAAGCATTAGCTGAGATAGGGTGGTAGAAGGGTAAAACCTTCCTTCTATCATCATGTACTTAATATTTTTAGGGAATACCATAGCAATATGATACTCCTTGAGCACACGATTCTAAATCTCAACCGTTAACAAGCACTATAGTAGAATGTGATTAATAGACTCACCATTCTTTTCACATAGGGTGCATCTATTAGCCAACTTTAGCCCATGTTTAGAGAGGTTTTTGAGAGGGAGGATTTTTCAATGAGCCACAGCCCACCAAGAACAAATTATTTTTGGTGGATGATTAAGGGTCCATATTGTTGCCAAATTCTAGTCTATCCCTTGTCAATTTGTACTTGCTGGTATTTCTTGCAATTTTGTTCAGATTGTTTGTTGAGATATCCCCTAGGTGACTCACTTCTCATCAAGTTTCCAACACTCCCACATTTCATCTTTTTTGGGTCTCCCTTGCTTTATCTTCCTTAATTCCTCCATGCAGGATTCTTGTCAATTCAATGCTTTTAGGGCTTAAGTGATTTAAGTTTGATTGGGATACATTTTAAGTATCTTCCCAATGAGAAGTGAGTCATCCTTATTTCCATAACTTCTTTCCTACTCTATCAACCTCATTTACTTTAGATTTTGAGTAGTAGGGCTAGCTATTCAACTTGGAAAACTTCATCAAGCATGAACCAGAAGAAAAAAGCCATGATGGTATTCATAGATGTACAATCACTTGACTTATGACAAAAAGATCTATAAAAGTACAAGTTAGAGCTAAGAAGGTCTTGTTGTCACAAAATCTTGCACCCTTTTCTAAAGTCTTACCTAAAGACAACCTCATGAAATATGGAAACAACCTCCAGGCTATGGGACTTGAACTATGAGGTTGAGTCTCTAGAGAAGGCCAAATTTTTCTACTATTAGGATGCACTTTAAACTATTCTTGAAGAGAAAAGGGAGAAGGAATACATGAATGCAACTATCTAATCTACTCTAAAGAGGTAATGCACCAAAATAGGGTGTTCAAATTAGTCTCCACCCATACATGTATAGTACTATTATTATGATAGTCCAAATACATATGGATTCAAACTTGCTTTAATCTACAAACTACATAAATACCAAACAACTAAATGAGTGACACAAGAAAAAATGCTTTGCTTCTTATCATTCATGGGCCAAAGAGATACAGAAAATGCAAATTATGTAGATATTCACAGTATGTCAAAGAGAGGTAGACAAGCTTGCACAATACAATGAAAGTTAAAAGAGATAAGGTAGAAAGTCATATAATTCAATGTCAAAGAGGGAATTAATAGTACATGCCAAGGAAATACAAGGGAAAATAGAGAACTAAACCTAAGAAAGAGTACAACATTTCCCTTTCTAGTGCCAATATAACTTGCATAACTTCCCTCATAAGATAAAAATTAACCACTACAGTCAAATTTTCAGAGAATAATCACTAAAAAATTTAAAAGATCTGATATGTAACCACCTATCTGAGTGGTAAAATCCCTTGAAAGAAAAATGGAAAAGTGTGGCTTCACCTCAAAAATCAATATATCTTGAGCTACAATACAACCTGGGCATGCATGCAGGGCCATTTCAACACTTCTAAGGATTCCAAAAGTCTTGATATAGTACTACCATCTAATTGCAACACATCTTTAACAATGGGTTCATATTTCACCTCTAAAATATAAATGATAGACTTGAGCATTATTAAACTACTAGCCCTGAATCAATCATGCAGTTATGGACTAGTTTATCTCCTATAATTAGAGAAACATAAAATGGAGGAGGTCTAACCATTTTTCTTATTTCTACCTCCTTCAATGGTTGTATCAAATTTGTGGCATTCTCCATGCTAGATGGTTGATCTCTGAGTTTATTTTTTTTCAACTCCTATTGTAGTAACCTCCTTTGTGATGGTATAGTAGTTGCAGTGTCCACAATAGAAAGGTTCATGTTCATCTTCTTCATCTTCTCTACCACACTAAAGGATTATTAGATGTTCTGGTGGGATGCTTGGAAGTAGAAGCTTGAGGTGGGATAGTCTGCAAATTATTCACATTATCCCTACTTTCACCTTGCCTTTTGCACTAAGAAGCATTGGTAGGTTGGTTTGCATTGTATTGCTAGGCAATTGCTTATATATGAGGCACTACACTTGATGCGAAAGTCTAATTATGAGGTTGAGGAGAAATCTCTTCCATGAATCTTTTCTTGCTCTTGGTATTATAAGCATAGGAATCCTAGTTTACATTATCATTTCTTCCACTAGGCGGTTCATGAAAGAGTAATCATCACGCTAAAAGGTATCAACAAGTTGATTACCATTGTGTTGTTGGGAAACTACTCATTCTAGTATAGTTAAAATAAAGTAAGATTCTACCTTCTAACACATGAAATATTCATAGGAGTACTTACAAGAAGGGAAAAAATCTTGATCTTGGGCCAAGTTGTTTTGAGGGACTATGGCCCTATTTAGGTTAGTGTTCAAAGACTACAGGTGATCGATTGGTCTATTCTAATTGCAAAGTGGTCAATAGGTCTATTATGATTGGGAGGTCTACCATGAATGGGACCATGACTCTAGAGTTGGAAAGGCTCTTATTATTTTGAGCTTGTTTCCTTTTCATAGTCACTAGCTTGTTCCCCATCTTTTTTCACTACTATAGTATTGTCTTCCATCTTCCTTTCCTAGTCTTGCATCCTCCTTTCTACATTCTACATTAGTGTCCACATCATGGCTTCAATCCTATTAACCCCATCATAGGATGTGGAGGCTATTGGAACCACAATAAGAGGTTAACTTATAGAGGAGATAGGAATAGGGGCCATAGTAGGTTGATGATTAGGCATGTTGGGGAAGAAAGGCATTGGGGTCCTTGGAGCTAACTTTTGTCCTTGTATTAAAATATTCTATGCTCTTATGGAAATCTCATAATCACTTGGTAGAGTATCACCTCCCATAGATTTTAGAGTGGCAGCAATATCATTGTTGAAGGCTCTGAGATAATACAAGAATGCATTACTAGGAGAGGGCTTCATTGTAGTAGATATTCTATCCTAGGTCTTCTAAAAACTATAATTGAAATCAATCATACACTCATGGGGAGCCCTCTTGATAGTTGGAAATTGTTCCAAAAAGTGATAAATGATCACTATTTTCCTCAAAATATTTGCATAAGGTTGCCCCTAACCCATCCCAATTAGTAATAGAGTTGTGGGGAAAACCTTTATACCATTGTACTATCTTTCCTTTCAAGGACGAGGCTAGAAGCCTAACTATTACATCATCCTTAGTGATGCCATGAATATTAAATACATGAGACATCTCGTAAATATGTTCAATAGGGGAGATAGAGGTTTTTCTAGTAAACTCAGGTACACTTTTAAGAGTTGATATTGATATGTCATGCCTTCGGGCTAATAGGAGGGGGCTCCCACTATGGAAAGTTGTGAAAGCATGAGCTCTAGCCATGTAACCAAGTTATCTATTAATGTGAGCAGATGATATCCTAAGCTAAGACCTAACAACAAGAGGAGTAGATATAGATCTTATAGGGGTATTTTTTGCTATTGTACTCCTAAGTTGTGATAAGGATACCTTAGAATTATTTCTTCAACTCAAAAAAGAAAGATCTTGATATTGAAAGTTACCTCTAGAGGATGCTCTCATGTGTTTCTTGGGCATGAATCATGATAAAATTTGGTCTAGGAACTAGATTGTTCTTGAAAGTAGAGTCTCCAAGTACCTTTGAAAAATGAGCCTTTGAAGGCTTAATACTAAAAGCAATACTATCTCCTTAGTGTGAACATGGAATCTTTCTTCAACACTAGTGAACTTTAAATATTTTAATATGATGTCCCACTGGGCATACCAAAACCTATTATTACAAAGCTTGCACCCTTGTCCAAAGTATTACCTAAAGATAACCTCATGAAACATGGAAACTATTGGAAATTTGATTAAAAAATCATTGATGAAGGTCAAAGAGGGAGATGTTGATTAAAAGAATGTTTTCAATCATTATTTTGTCATTGATGTCAAACTTGCTATTTGTAGGAATAAAAATTTCTTATAAGATCCAAGTACTATCACTTAGTTGATTGATGAAGAGGATTTAATCAACAAGATGTAATAAGAGTGTCTAAGGGAAAGGTTGAGTTATGGTTTTTTAATGAAGTGCAAGGATCAATTAAGACAATGGTTAAATGATGTATTGATAACATACTTGAAGATGTAGATGTTGGCCACACTTGGAAACACTAGAAGTAAAAGTTGTAACAAGGTTGACTGAAAATCTTAAACTAATTTCATTAGTGAGTTTCGCAAAAGCTAGTTTAAGCCGAGTAAATTCTTAGTTAAACTCGAGCAGAAGCAAAATCTAGTGTGTATCAAGTGAACTTTAGGTGTTGAGTGAAGTCCAAGTGCTGAGTGATATAGAAGGAGCCAAGAAAATAGAAAAATTACTAGATTTTGAGTGAATTCACAATAGGTGTTGAGCATTAGTAAAATGTAGTTGGTGTTGAGTAACATAGTATGTGTTGAGCACAAGAATTTCAATAGTGCTGAGCTACTACATTATTGGAAATGTCAAAGATTCACCAAATCTAAGTTGACAAGTTTGGTACCTTGAATTTTGTGAACCAGTTGGAGGATAAGGATGATGAGCTGGTGGCACACAATTCTATGTAAATCATTTTTTAGTAAATTCAAGAGGATTCTTCATGATGTTTCTAGAAGGAACAAAATGTAGGTTAGATTCAATGAATCCTACCTAATCCATACTAATTGAAATTGAAGGAGGGAAGAATCAAGTGGGAAAAGGAACTCCAAATTCAATTTAAGGAGTTACAAACCAAGAAGCAAGAGTTTCTGGTTTTCCAAAATTGCTAAGTGGCTGAAGGGTGTCATGAGAAGACATCTAGGAGAAGGAAGAATAGAGTACAGAGACTCTACTTTGATTAGTGGTCAGAGAGAGATGATTGTACTAGTACATTAAGCATGGAGACTCAAGGAGACCAAGCTTGAAAAGAGGGCAAGTTGTCAAAAATGCAATGACTAAAAGCTAGGCAATGTTGTGAACTAAATGGTGATCTAAAATCTGCAAGTTAAGTTGTATGTTGTAATCAAGTCAAAACCCCTTATTGTTACTCTCTAGAAATTGTATCAGTTAGGGTAGAATAAAATCCTATGGACTTAGGTTGGTCTAATAGCCATTTGTAAATCTTTTAACATGGTGGCATTCCAAGTGAATGATTTAAAGTCCTCTAACCAAGCCCACTTCTAATAGGGTGGTTAAATCCTTTAACCAAGTCACATTTAATAGTGTGTTGTAGCCATTAATAGGGAAAGCCTTTCATAGGGCATCACTTTAGAAGAGTGAGAATCGAGTAACATGTTACTAGTGGTTTTTTCCAAATTGGGTTTCCACATAAATCACTATGTTATGTATTGATCTTTTTATGTGTTGTGCTAGCATGCTGATTTACAATAACTTGCTAAATAGGAAAGTTAAAGCTTGGATGAATGAATAGTTTAATGGGCAGATTTTACTTGTTGAAAAGTTTGAATTGGACATTTGGACCTTGAATAATTGATTCACCCCCACCAATTATTCTAAAGAATTTCTAATTATTGCTATTAGAGCTATCTACTAATTTAGTTTCAAGGTACTAGAAGCGGGAAGATCAAGATGTCCAAGAGAGAAGTTCCCAAGCTTAACAATGATAACTTTGTTGCATGGCAGAGTCTAATGAAATTGCACCTTGGATAAATAAGTGACTATGAAAAAACTTCAATTGAAGGAAAACATGTAGACCTAGCTAGACCTCTTACTATAAATGACTTGAATAAAAAAGAGCACAATCAAACAATGCTAGAGATTGCCTCTATAGTCAACTATGCTAAATTTGGTGATATCAAAGGATGTGATATTGCATTCAAGATGTGGAAATCCATGTCAAATATCTATGGAGGAGATTAGAATGTTTAGAGAGCAAAGAGAGAAAGCCTTAAAGGAAAGTTTGATGACATGAAAATGGAGGAAGGTGAAAATGTTGCCTAATATGCTACTAGAATGAAAGAAGTGGTAAGTGCAATAAGAAGTTTGGGTGGTAAATTAGAAGAAGAGACTGTCAACATCAAATACTTGAGAACACTACTCCCTATCTATGCTATTAGAGTTTCATTCATTCAAAAATTAAGGTGTGTACAAGGAAACACACTAACCTTTTAAGATATAGTGAGAAGACTTACTACATTTGAATTGTCCAACTTTGATAACTATAGACCTAAGAATCTTGAATCTAATTTTAAGGCCAAGCTAAAATTGAAAGACATGGAGGAGGTGAAGTCAAACAAGAAGAGTAGAAAAAGAAAACATGCATCTAGTGATATTAGCACAGATGAAGATGATGTGGAATAGTTAGAGGCACTACTAGGAAGAAGATTCCATAAAGGAAAAGGAAAATTCAAAGGTAAGTTTCCTATCATTTGTTTTAATTATAATGAAGTAGGTCATATTTCTGCAAGGTGTACAGAGAAAATAAACTACAAAGAAGGAAACAAGTACAAGAACAAAAGAGAAGATGATAGCAAGGACAAAGACAAAAGATGCTACATTGTTGAAGAAGATTCTAATGAGAATGATGATAAATTAGTTTTTGAGGCCATGAAGGATGAATTAGATGAAGATGAAGATGAAGCAACAACATTGGTAACCTGTGTGAACAAGAATGACAAGTGGATCATAGATAGTGGATGCTCACACCACATGATAGGAGACAAAAGTAAGTTTATTACCTTTACTCAGTATGATCAAAATAGTCTTAGATTTCATAATGATGCTCCATGTCAAATCAAAGGAAAAGGCCCAGTTAAACTCATAGAAAAAATTTCATGTGATAATGCATACTATGTTGAAGGATTGAACTACAATTTATTGAGTGTATCATAGTTAGGCAATGTAGGTTGCAAAGTAGAATTTGGAAACAAAACTACCAAAATCTATGACACTAAAGGAAATATGATAGGAAAAGCTAAACAAACTAGGAGTAATTTGTCTTACCTAGATATGGAAGATGCAACCTATCTTGTTGTTAGATTTGATGATGTTTGGTTATGGCATAAAATTATTGTGTCATATTAACTTTGACAATCTTATTAGCATCAGCAAAAAGAAGAAAGTTAGAGGTTTGCCCAAACTATAGAAGCCTAAAAACACAATGTCAAAAAGGGAAGATGACTAAATCTAGTTTCAAAAGAAAAACATATACTTCCAAAGAAGTACTAGAGTTAGTCCATACAAACTTATGTGGACCAATAGAAGTGCAAAGCTACCTAGAAGACAGATACATAATGTTATTTGTAGATGAGTATTCTAGGATGATGGCTACTATGTTTTTGAAGCAAAAATCTGATGCATTTCAAATTTTTAAGTGGTATTTGGCCAGAGTTGAGAAGGAAACAGGAAAAAATTTGAAGTGCCTAAGGTCAGACAGAGGAGGAGAGTTTACATCAAAAGAGTTTAAAATAATCTTCAATGATAAAGGTATCAAAAGGAAAACATCAGCACTAAGAACTCCACCTTAGAATGGCATTGCTAAAAGAAGAAACAAATTAGTGATAAACTATGCTAGAACATTGATGATGGAGAAAATCATTTGTCTAAAGTACTGGAGAGAAGTTGTAAGCACAGTTCTTTACACCTTGAATAGAGTCCAAGTAAAGAAAGGAACAAATTTAACACCTTTTTGAACTATGGTATGGTCACTTACCTAATGTAAAATATTTTAAAGTATTTGGTTGTAAATGTTATATTCTTAAAGATACTAGAAATGGAAAGTTTGATGCAAAAAGTAATTAAAGCATATTCCTTGGATACTCCATTAGAAGTAAGGCATATAAGTGTTTGAAAACTAACACTAATAATATTGTGGAGAGTGAAAATGTAAATTTTGATGAGCATGCAGAAGTCCAAGTTGATGAATCCAAGAAGTTAAAAGATTATAGATCCTTTATATACTTCTATGAAGGAATGACTGTTGAAGATAATGATGCCAATCAAGTTGGAAATAAGCAACAAATTTCAATATTACCAGAGTCACAACCAGTGAATGCCAAGTTGCATTCAGAAGCTGAGTTGCAAAATGAAGATAATGTACATTCTAATGTTGAAAACCATATACATGAAAGGGACAATGAAAT
Organism: Cupressus sempervirens; assembly: GCA_028749045.1. Taxonomy (NCBI): domain Eukaryota; kingdom Viridiplantae; phylum Streptophyta; class Pinopsida; order Cupressales; family Cupressaceae; genus Cupressus; species Cupressus sempervirens. The sequence continues at coordinate 555,127,920 of CM053790.1, forward strand.
GCCAAAAGGAGAAGAGAAAAATGAATCTGAAGCTAAAGGATCAAATATAGAAAGAAGAACAAAACCAAGGTTAGCCAAGTATGTGAGAAGACATTACCCTACTGATTAAATTATTGGTGATAAGGATTCCAAACCAATGATAAGGAATAGACTAAGGAATGAATCATGTCTGATAAGCAAGGTTGAACCTAAAATAATAAAAGATGCACTACAAGATAATGACTAGTATAAAGCTATGGAAAAGGGGATAGATTAGATTGAGAAGAATAAAACCTAGACCCTAGTTCCTAGACTAGCTAATAAGAATGTAATTGGTACCAAATGCTTGTTTAGAAATAAACTTGATGAGAATGGTGAGATAACAACAAACAAGGCTAGATTAGTCTACAAAGGTTATGCACAATAAGAAGGATTGGATTATGGGGAAACATTTTCCCCTATAGCAAGAATGGAAGGAGTAAGGACATCACTTGCATATTCTGCTTACAAAGGTTTCAAAGTCTACCAAATGGATGTGAAGTTTTCTTTTTTGAATGGTATACTAGAAGAGGAAGCCTACGTAGAACAACTAGAGGGATTTGTTGATGACAACAACAAGTATATGGTTTGTAAATTGCATAAGTCACTCTATGGCTTGAAGCAAGAACCTAGAGCATGGTATGGAAGATTGCAAAAATATCTTGTGATGATAGGATTTGAGAGAACAGATGACAATAGCAACCTATACATCAAGGCAGAAAAAGGTAAAGATATTTTGATATCTAAAATCTTTGTTGATATAATATTTGGAGGAAAACATGTCCTATGAAAAGATTTTTCTAATAAAAAAATATCTGACTTTGAGATGTCAATGTTTGGAGAAATCAAATTCTTTGTTGGATTACAAGTGCATCAACTAAAGTATGGAAAATTTGTGACCCAATTCAAATATATTAAGGAGATACTCAAGACATTTGGACTAAAAGATTCAAAACCAGTTAGCACACCAATTGTAATAGGACATAAGTTATCAAAGAATGATGAGTTAGCTAAAGTGAATTAGACAATGTATAGATCAATGGTTGGAAAGTTGCATTATGTTGTACATAGTAGACTAGACATTGCATTAGTTAATGGAATAGTGGCAAGATTTTTTGCTAACGCAAGAGAAAATCATCTGCTGGCAATGAAAAAAATACTGAGGTACCTAGAAGAAACTAATGACTTTGGTTTGTACTACAAGAAGAGTGAAAATTTTGAGCTAAGAGCCTACATTGATGTAGATTGGGAGGTAATATTGATGATAGAAAAAGTACCATTGGAGGAAAACTTTTCTTAGGAAAAAAATTGATTACTTTGACAAACAAAATTCAAAGTTGTACCTCATAGTCCACAACAGAAGCTAAATATGTTGTAGTTGCTATCAATTGCACCAATATTGTATGGATCAAACATTTGTTTGGATGTATAAAGGAAGAGGTGAAAGATCCTATGATACTTTATTGTGATAATACAATTTCCATCAACATATCAAATAATCTTGTAATGCATGCCAAAACCAAGCATATTGCAATCAAGTATCACTATGTAAGAGAATTGGTGGAAGATAAATAAGTGAAGATGGAATATGTTATCTCAAAGGAATAGATTGCTGACATCTTCATAAAAGCACTACCTAAAGATACTTTTGAGTATCTTAGAGGTAAGTTAGGGGTGATACCCCTAGCCAAGGCTACTTAAGAGAAAACAAGACTGTCCTACACCAAATGAGTTAATTCTTGAAATATTTCACATTGATGCAGAGGATACTTACTTTAGGATTATTCTTGAAGTAATAAAAGTGCTGAAGTTTCAAATTAGTCACAAGTAAGGTGAGAAAGGAAAAAATTGAAAAAACCTGCAAATGCTACACTTGCATGTTAAGATGCTAAGATAATATGTCTTTGGCATTGTTGTTAAAGAAGGAGAAATGAGAAATTGATCAACAATTGAAGGAGAAGATGAAGAAGCTGATTAGAAAATGTGGACAAAGAATGAAATAGAAAAAGATGAGCAATGCATATAGAGCGAGAGATTGTAAGAAAGGAAGAAACAAAAGAAAAAGGATATAACAGCTAAGAGGGAGAAGTAGAAGTAAAGAAATTAGGATAGTAGATCAAGAGAGGAAGAAGAAATTGTGTAACCCAATTTTCTTTTTGGCATTTGACTTACTATTTTAACCTAGTTAATCTTTTGATGACATGGTTGAATAGTTTGGTTTGATGGTTGATCAATTTGGTTTGCCATCAATGCCAAAGAGGGAGATTGTTGGAAATCTGATTGAAAAGATCATTGATGAAGGTCAAAGAGGGAGATGTTGATTAAAAGAAAGTTTTCAATCATTGTTTTGTTATTGATGTCAAACCTACTATTTGTAGGAATGACAATTTCTTATAAGATCCAAGTACTATCACTTAGTTGGTTGATGAAGAGAATTTAATCAACAAGATGTAACAAGAGTGTCTAAGGGAAAGGTTGAGTTATGGTTTCATAATGAGGTGCAAGGATCAGTTAAGACAATGGCTAAATGATGTATTGATAACATACTTGAAGATATAGATGTTGGCCACACTTAGAAACACTAGAAGTATAAGTTGTAACAAGGTTGACTACAAAGCTTAGACTAAATTCATTAGTGAGTGGTGAGAAAGCTAGTTTAGGCTGAGTAAATTTTCAATTGGAGCTGAGTAGAAGAAAAATCTAGTGTGTGCCAAGTGAACTTTAGGTGCCAAGTGAAGTTTAAGTGCTGAATGATATAGAAGGAGCCAAGAAAATAAAAAACTTAGTAGATTCCAAGTGAATTCACAATTAGTGCCAAGCATCAGTAAAATGTAGTTGGTGTTGAGTAACACAGTATATGTTGAGCACCAAAATTTCAATAGTGCCAAGCTGATGCATTATTGGAAATGTCAAAGATTTGTCAAATCTAAGCTTACAAGTTTGTTACCTTGAATTTTGTGAACTAGTTGGAGGATAAGGATGATGAGTTGGTGGTATAGAATTGTATGTAAAACATTTTTGATCGAATTCAAGAGGATTTTTCATGATGTTTCTAGAAGGAACAAAATGTGGGTTATATTCAATAAATCCTACCTAATCCATGTGAATTGAAATCAAAGGAGGGAAGAATCAAGCAAGAAGAGCAACTCTAAATTTATATAGGTCAAAAACCAAGAAGAAAGAATTGCTAGTGTGCCAAAATTGCTAAGTGGTTGAAGGGTGTCAAGAGAAGACATCTAGGAGAAGGAAGAATAGAGTACAGAGACTCTACTTCGATTAGTGGTCAGAGAGAGATGATTGCATTGGTACATTGAGCATGAAGACTCAAGGAGGCCAAGCTTGAAAAGAGGGCAAGCTGTCAGAGTTGTAATGAATGAAATCTAGCCAATGTTATGAGCTAAATGGTGATTTTAAATTTGCAAATTAAGTTGTATGTTGTATGTTGTAATCAGGTCAAAATCCCTTATTGTTACTCTCTAGCAATTGTATTAGTTAGGGTAGAAGAAAATCCTATAGACTTATGTTGGTCTAATAGCCATTTGTAAATCCTTTAACAGGGTGACATTCCAAGTGAATGATCTAAATTCGTCTAACCAGGCCCACTTCTAATAGGGTGGTTAAATCCTTTAACTAGGTCACATTTAATGGTGTGTTGTAGCCTTTAATAGGGCAAGTCGTTCACAATGCATCATTTCACAAGAGTGAGAATTGAGTAGCATGTTACTAGTGGTATTTCCCAAATTGGGTTTTCACATAAATATTGTGTTATGTGTTGATCTTTTTATGTGTTATGCTTACATGTTGATTTACAATAACTTGTTGAATAGGAAAGTTAAAGCTTGGATGAATGAATAGTTTAATGGGGACACTTTACTTGTTGAAAAGTTTGAATTGGACATTTGGACCTTGAATAATTGATTCACACCCCCCCCCCCCCCCCCCCCCCCGGCCCCCCGCTCCCCTCAGTTATTCTAAAGAATTTCTAATAGAAACAACCTCCAACCTATGGGACTTGCACTATGAGGTTGAGTCTCAAGAGAAGGCTAACTTCCTCTACTATTAGGATGAACTTTAGACTATTCCTGAAGAGAAAAGTGATAAGGAATACATGAAAGTAACTACCTAATATATTCTAAATAGGTGATGTACCAAAATAAGGTGTTAGATCATTCTCCACCCACACATGCACATTACTATTATTATGATAGTCCAAAGATATATGGATTCAAACTTGCTTTAATCTGAAAACTATATAAAGGCCACACAACCACATGAATTACACAAGAAAAATTACTTTGCTTCTTATCATTCATGGGAAAAAGAGATACAAAATATGTAGATTACAAATATTCATAGTATGTCAAAGAGAGGTAGTCAAGCTTGCACAATACAATGATGGTTGAAAGATAAATGGAAGAAAGTCATATAATTCAAAGGAAAAGAGGCAATTTATAGTAGCATGCTAATAAAATAGTAGGGGAAACATAGAAGATCTAACAATAAGAAAGAGTACAACATTTTCCTTTATAGTGCCACCATAATTTTGTTAACTTCCCTCATAAGATAAAAATCAACCACTACAATCAAATCTTTAGAGAATAATCACTACAAAACTGAAAAGCTCTAATTGTTGCATAAATCCATGCATGAGAGGTTCACTTCTTCACCAAACAAGTCTGTAAGAGGTCAACAGTGATGGTCATTTAATCTCTAACTAAATGAATGGATCAACAGGTGGCAATGGAGTATCTCTTTGTATTTATCAAGCCTAGGGATCAATGAAAGTAGTTATAGGAGATTAGAAGATCAGATTCATCATTCAAGGAACTACTTCCACTACCACTAACTTCTAAATCAATCGCGACTCTTAGTCAACTAAGGTTTAAATATCAAGTCTTGATACATGGACCAAACATTTCTTACAATTATGCAACTTTGTCACCAATTCAATCTTTTGAGTGTTTCTTCCCCTAGAAAGTGTGGATCATAGAGGTTTTTTTTTGTTCTATGGAACTATAAAATGCCTACTTCCCCAAATGACTTGAGACATAAACAACTACACCACTATAGTATGAAAATATTTTACGAAGATACCTAAAAGATTCTTCTAGTAAAGTCTATTGTAGAGGTACAATTGTAATATAAAGGTGATGAAGTGTTCTAATGCTTGATGCAAAGAAATAGAAAATGAACTATCCAAGGTATTGAAGGATCATTCCTCACACTACGATCCCAAATCAAAGGAAAGATAAGCTTACAAAAAGATGAATCTATGCTCTCTCCTCCATATATAATGAGTTATCGTGTGAATTCTTATTTTGGATCATGAAATTAATAAGAGATTTTCCATTAAACTAAGTTCCCCTTGGTTTGGTAAGTGGCTTTTCATAACACTACTTCAATTTAAATAAAGTACTATGACTTTTAGATTTATCAATCTTTATGTGCATACAATCAAAAAGTTTTAAATAGTCATTGATTATCAAATTTATTGCAAATACTACCATTATGATCATTGGTTGTGCTTAATTTCATTCATGTGGCATCAATGTTTGGATTTCTATGTCTATTTCATCGAAATTGCTTCAGACTTGCTTCCTCATTATTTTAACAACTATTTATCAAGCAGTTGCCTCCTCTTTGAAATCATAAGAAAATGGAAATCAAAGCAGTAGGTTATGATCAACTCATAGGCTTGGAAAGTGAGTTAAAGGATCTCATCAATACTTTGTTCAAGTTCTATGAATTAGGTGATCTTCATAAAAGGCTTAATTCTTAGCCCCACCGCTCGATTACCAAGAAATTGAAATAAAGTGGATTCATGGAGGCTATCAAGTTTCCCATGGATGTGCAAGGTCTAGAGCTAGTAAGGGAATGCATCTAGAGATATAATTTGGAAATAAAGAAAACCTTGCTTCCTAATCAGTCTATCCTTCTCTCAATAAATAAGGCCTTGATGCAATCTAAATTTGGCATGCCAGTAAAGGAAGAGTATTGTGATATTGATTTCAACTCCTCTACATCTATGTTTAATAAAAATAAAATCTCTAGAAGAGAGGATATGTAGAGAAACTAGTTCCAAGAAGAGAAAAATACTGAAAACTCTTTTTGGAACTAATTTGAAAAGAGAGATCATCAAAATCTTGGCACTACTATTGAGATTAAAAGGAAAGGAATAAATTATGGATTTCATTAAGGATCACTTCTTTCTTCTGCAAGCCATATGCACCAAGGGACTGCAAATTGACTAGGTCAAAATCATATGTGATGAGCTTGCCTCATGATTCAATTTAACAAAGGGATTCAAGAAGTTTTATATGTACTCATATTTAATATATGCCTTAGCCACACATCACCTATGGTTGGTCATTCCTAAAATTGAAGACTATGATGAGAATACAAGGGTGTATGGGTTCTATCGACAACTTTAGCTACAATTGAGTTTCAAGGAGTACATGAAAGTGAATGATGCCTTCACTATGAGATTGTGTCAAGAATTGCAAGGCTATACCAAGAAAAGATTCTCACCTAAAGTTATTTTTCCTATAGGCTAGTTTAGATGCTCTTTCGTGCAATTCCTAAGTTTCTCCTACCTATGGGTTGGTGGTTTTGATGATTTTCCTAAAAGGTTTCCTAGGTATCTAAGGACAAGGTTGTTCTTGTAAAATTGTACTGATAAATACTAGCAGTGAACACCCTCTATTCAAATGTAAAGAAGATAGCCAAAATTTCCTTCCCGATAATGGTTGAAACCTATTCATGTGCCTCTTGATTTGATGCTCAAAATCTAGTTAAAATTTTTGAGAGTAAGATCAAGTTGCTTGACTATGAAGTTCCCAGGCCTCAATACAACCTAGTGAACTTTGTGAGAGATCATATGCAGCTAGGATATGCTCATAGACATGTTCTAGACATTGAATATTTTGGGGCTGAATTTTATAGTGAATTCCAAAACTCGAGAGAGGTATTGGTCCAAGATCATAATTGATACAATTAAGTTGTATAATGACTTTGTTGATCTTTTTGATCTTGTAGATAATGGCTCATATATGCATCCTTCTATTGGAAATACGAGAGGAGTAACTGAGAGGGGAGGAGTGAATATTTTACTACTAAAATAAATCCAAGATCCCTTAGATGTTAGTACAAAATAAACTCTAAAAACTAAACTCCACTAATGCTCAAAAAACATTGAAAATTGTTGTAACTCGGTAAACACTAAAAATGCTTGGGAAATACTTAACATGAAAATATTAAGATGTTATATGAGATTACTATTACTTTAACTTAGTTGCAAAAACATAAGAGAAATAGCATGAACACATTTCATACCAAGATTTAATGTGGAAACCCAATTTGGGAAAAAATTGCCAATTGCAACTAGTTACTAATTTTCACTCTTTTGAAGTGAGCCTTGTTAGGAGTCAGCCCTATTAAAGGTTAAAAAATACATTGTTAGGTGTGACCATATTAGAGAATTTAATCACCCTATTAGGAGTGGCCTTGTTAGAGGTCTTTAGACAATTCAATAGAAATTCCACCTTATTAGAGGATTCACAAATAGCTATTAAGCCAACTCTGTTAAGGGATTTAGATCACTACTACAATTGTTAGAGACTAAAAATGAGATGAACTGATTTTTGATGCAACTGAATTGTTGATTATAGATCTCAATTCTTGCTTGTATACTTGATCCCTCTTGATCAAATGTATGTTTATAGCTCCATAAGGATATGTTGTTTATCCTTTTGGTTCACTTCCTCTTACAATCATTAAATCTTCAATTATATTTCATGCATTTTCTTTGAATTCTCAACTTAAAATTATATTTATATCTTTCATATTGTCAAATTGGCTAGAATATAACATATAATAATTAATATTCATCTCCTCAATTGGCTAGGACATATAGGCAATTCAATTGAACTTAATATGCCAAAATAAGAAAATCATTTCTTAGCTAACCCAGCTTGGTAGACACTAACTCAGAAATGATTTTCCTATGTTAACAAAGGAAACTTAGTCAAAACTACATATTTGCAATGTTCCTTTGGTAACCAAGTGAGCTTAGTTAACACTAGTTCCATCCAATATTTCTTTCACTAATCGAGTGAGCTTAGTTAATACTCAACTTTTGCAAACTTTCCTTTAGTGCCTAAGTGAACTTGGTAGATACTATCTTCTAAACTAGGCAAACTTTGGAATTCTTGGTAGACATAAAAAACTATCTTCCATGTCTAGGTGAGCTTGGCATACACTAACTAGCAATGATATGAAATTTTGTGAAACATCAAAGACAATATACAATTAATCAATTGTTCCAACAATCTCCATCTTTTGCATTGATGGAACCACAACATGTCATAATGTAATAAAAATTTTAGAACAAGAATGAAATAAGGAATTATCCTTAGTTTCATTTTGATTCTCATTCATGAGACCTCCCTCTATTAGTGTAAACTCTTTCTACCATTAGCTTCTCCCTCTATTAGAAAACTTCTATCTGCTTCAACTTCTTCTAATAGAAAACTCTGCCAAGTTTACATCTCTTTCTTTCTTTGTTTACAAAATTTCTATGAGATATGATAGCAAATTTCTCTCTCTTTAACATCTCATGCCAAAGACAATAATTTGTGAATATCAATGTACTATTGGAAATGATTGAAAATATCATGAATGAAGAATAATGGAACTAGTAAAGAATGTTTTCAATCATTGTTTTGTCATTGATGTCAAACATGCTACTTGTAGAAAAAAAAATTGCTTAAGTGATCCAAATACTATCAATTGGTTGATTAACAAGGAGGTGGCAATCAATAAGATGTAACTAGAGCACCTAGAGAAAGGTTAAAGTTATGATGTTGTAATGAAGTAGAAGGATCAGCTAAGCCATTGATGAAATAGTGTATTGATGACATACTCTAAGAGGATGGACACACTAAGACACATCAAAGATGTAAGGTTTAACTAAGTCATTTGTAAAGCCTAACTAAGTTCATTGGAGAGAGCTGAGCAAGCTAGTTAGAGCTAACCAAATTCTTAGTTGAAGTCAAGCAAGTTCAACTTCAGTGTGAGCCGAGTGATTATTCAGGTGCCAAGTATTAGAAAAAGGTAATGGATGCCGAGAAAGTTTCTTTAGGTGTTGAGCATCAGTAAATACAATAGGAGCCAAGTAACACAAAAGGTGTCGATCATCAGTAAACCAATGATGTCAAGTTGTTGCATTATTTGTTAAGTCAAAGATTCGCCAAATCAGTAATGATAAGTTTGTTACATCAATTTTTTTGAATTAGTTGGATGATAAGGATGATGAGTAGATGTCACAAAATTTTATGTAAACCATGCAAACCAATTCAAGGTGAATGCTGATGGATTTTTCATGAAGTTTCTAGAAGAAACATTTTGAGGGAAAACAATATCATTTTCTCAGATCAAATTAATATTTGAGCAGGAAATGAAGAACAAAACTTCTTTATAAGGAGTTATAGGTTAGAGATCAAAAGTGTGTGAGAGAGAGTTGATCATAAGTGTGGTCATGCAAAGAAGCCAAGAGAAGGCTAATGTTAAGGAGAGGACACGGTGAGGAGCAAGAACAAAGCATCAAGACTCTAAGTTGATCAAGTGACCATAGAGTGCATTGGCATAATGAGTGGAAGAACTCAAGGAGATAGATCTTGAAGGGTGAACAAGCTGTCAGCACTGCAAGGGAGGAAATCCAAGAAAAGAAAAGGACTGAAGAGTGATCTAAAATCTGCAAGGTTGAAGTTGCAATCTTTATCAAGTCAAAATATTTCTAATACTTTCTTACCATTGTATTAGTTATTGAAATCCTACATTGCTAGGTTAGCTTAAGAGCTAGGTGGATAAGCCTTAGGAAAAGGATAAGAGATCCCTACGAGAAGGATAAAGAGTCCTTTAGGAGAAGGATAAGAGATCCTTAGGAGAAGGATAGGAGATCCTTAGGAGAAGGATAGGAAATCCTTAGTGAGGGATAAAAGATTCTTTTGAGAAGGTGACTTTAAATCCCATGGACTTGGGTCAGCCTAACAGCTTTATATAAATCCTTTAACAGGGTGGCATTCCAAGTTGAATGTTCTTAAATCCTCTAATAGGGTACACTCCTAACAGGGTGTAGAAATCCTTTAATAGGGTCACATTTAACAGTGTGTTGTAGCCTTTAATAGGGCAGGCCTTTAACAGGGTACACCATCAAAAGTGGTTGAAATCAATTGTGTAGTTATTTTGTGGGTATCATCCCCACCCCAATTTTACCTTTTTATTTTTGGAGGGTTTCTGGGTCACCAAAATCCTTTGTGTTATGGTGTGATGCATGTTTACTTTTCATGATTGTTTAATGTTTAAATGCATGCATGATAATTTTAGTTATATGTCATTAAAGATTTGAAGAAAAAGTTGTATTCAACATTATTAGACCTTGAATAATTGATTCACCCCCCCTCTTAGTTATTCTAAAGAATTCTAATAATTGGTATCAGAGCACACTGTTGATTTGTTTCAAGGTACTAGCAGTAGGAAGATCAAGATGTCCAAGAGAGAATTTCCCAAGCTAAACAAAGACAAGTTTTTTGCATGGTAAAGTCTGATGAAGCTACACCTCATATCAATAGTTGACTATGCATAGACCTCAATCACAGTTGATCATGTAGACCCTGTAGGACCTCTCAGTACAGATGACATGAGCAAGAAGAAGGAGCACAATTAAGCGATGTTAAATATTGCTTCAGCACTAAGCTATGCTAAGTATGATGACATCAAAGGATGTGGTACTGCACATTAGATGTGGGAAACATTATCAAGAATCTATGGAGGAGATGATAATGCCAAGAGAGCCAAAAGAGAGATCCTAAGAGGAAATTTTGATGATATGAAAATGGAAGAAGGAGTGAATGTTGCTCAATACGGTGCAAGGATTTAAGAAGTGGTAAGTGCCATAAGATGCCTAGGAGGATAGTTAGTAGAAGAAATAGTATGTAGAAAATCCTTGAGAACTTTGCTTCCTATCTATGCTATAAGAGTTTCAGCCATCCAAGAGCTAAGGTGTTCTTAGAATTCTTAAGAATAACTAAGAGTGGGGGGTGAATCAGTTATCCAAGGTCTAAATCCCCTAATAATACTTTTTCATCAATTCTAGTGAGCCCATTAAACTATTCATCCATCCAAGCTTAAATCAACCATCTTAGCAAGTTACAACAAATAAACATGCAGGAATAAAACATGCAAGATCAACACATGAAACAGTGATTTACGTGGAAACCCAATTTGGGAAAAACCACCAGTAACATGCTACTCAATTCTCACTCTTCTAAAGTGATGCCCTGTTAAAGACCAGCCTTGTTAAAGGATTACAACACACTGTTAAATGTGACCTTGTTAGAGAATTTCACCATTCTTTTAGGAAAGGGCCTGGTCAAAGGACTTTAGAACATTCACTTGGGATGTCACCCTGTTAAAGGATTTACAACATGGCTTTTGATCTTATACAAATTACAACTTATCTTGCAGATTACAGATCACAGTTTAGTTCAATCCTTTGCTTGGCTTTAATCACTTCATTTCTGACAGCTTGTCATCTCAAGCTTCATCACCTTGAGTCTTCTTGCTCATCATACCAATGCAATCATATCTGTGGTCATCTATTGAAATAGAGTATCTATGCTCTCTTTCTCCTTATCACCTTCTTGAGCACTTCATACTTTCATGCTTGACCCTCTAGTTTGCTTCGTGACCTTATGACTCCTTAAATAGAAATCTGGAATACCTTTCCTGCTCGATTCTCCCTCTCCAACTTTAGGATTTCAATAGATTAGGTAGGATACAATGTATTTGTCCCATATCTTTCTCTTATCTAGAAACTTCATCTAGAATCCAGTTGTATTCGCCAAAAATATTTTACATAGTGTTCTGTGCCACCAGCTCATCATTCTTATCTTCTATCTAATTCACAAAATTCTAGATAACTACATGTGAGCTTAGATCTGGTGAATCTTTGACTTTCAAAATAATGCAGCAACTCAACATTATTGATTTAACGATGCTTGGCTCCTTCTGTGTTACTCGGCACTTGTATCATGCTTGGCACCTGATCTTTACTCGGCACCTAAAGATCACTTGGCACTTGATCTTCGCTCAACACCTAAAGATCACTTGGCACTTGATCTTCACTCAGCACTTACTAAAGTTAAACTTTTCTTGGCTTCAACTGAGAATCTGTTCAGCACTAACTAGCTTGCTCGGCTCTCTCTAATGAACTTAGTTAGGCTTTACAAATGACTTAGCCAAACCTTACATCTTTGATGTGTTTTAGTATGCCCATTCTCTGTGTCTTAGAGTATGACATCAATACACTATTTCATCAATGGCTTAGTTGATCATTATACTTCATTATAACATCATAACTTCAACCTTTCTCTAGGTGCTCTAGTTGCATCTTATTAATTGCCTCCTCCTTGTCAATCAACCAATTGATAGTATTTGGATCACTAAAGGAATTGTCATTCCTGCAAGTAGCAAGTTTGACATCAATGAAAAAACAATGATTGAGAACATTCTTTACTAGTTCCATTACTTTGCATTCATGATATTTTCAATCATTTCCAACAATCTCCTTCTTTGGCATTGATGGCAAACCAAATTGATCAATTGAACAACTTAGTTAGCACCAAAATTATATACATTTTCTACTACTTTCTGCTTCCTTCTTGACTATTGCATCCTTACTACTGATCTCATATAACTCCATATCTTTACCTTTCAGTTTCTCATAAATCTCCCTCTTACTTTGTATTGATCAGTTTTCTACATATACCTCCCTCTTTGACATAAATGCCAAAGATGTGGCATCTTTAACATGTGAAATATAAGCTTTGTATCTCATGTTTTCTCCCTTTGTCACCATGTTTGTGACTAATTTGGAGTTGCTGTTCCTGTTGTCATCCTCTGCATTAGTCTTTTGATATTTCAATGATTTGATGCAAGGCAACTTCTTTGTGGCTTTAAACTATTTGAGTTAGGGGCATTACCCCCAACTTGCCTCTAAGATATTCATAATCATCCTTGGGCAATGGTTTGGTGAAGATATCTATAGTGTGTTCCTTTCTGTGAATGTACTCCATCTTCACTTGTTTGTCTTCTACCAATTCTCTGACATAGTGATACTTGATTGCAATATGCTTGGTTTTTGCATGCATTACTGGATTCTTGGATATGTTTATAGCACTTGTATTATCACAATACAATATCATAGGATTGGTTACCTCTTCTTTCATTCCTTTCAATAGATATGTGAGCCACACAATTTTTGTGCAATTGACTGTTGCTACCACATATTCTAATTTTGCAATGGACTAAGATGTGCATGTTTGTTTCTTGCTAGTCCAAGTAACTAGCCTTTTACCTAAGAATAATGCTCCTCCACTTGTGCTTTTCCTATCATCAATGTTGCCTCCCCAATCTATGTCTGTGTATGCATTGAGCTCAAACTTTTCATTCTTTTTGTAATATAGGCCAAAATCATCAGTTCCTTTGAGATACGTCATTATTCTTTTTACTTACATGAGATGATTTTATTTAGGATTAGTAGAGAATCTAGCCACTATTCCAACTGTTAATGCTATGTCTGGTCTGCTATGTATAACATATTGTAATTTTCCAATCATGGATCTATACATTGTTTGATTGACTTCAACTAATATGTCATTTTTGGATAGCTTATGTCCTATTTCCATTGGTGTGCTAACAGGTTTGCAGTTTTCCAATCCAAACATTTTAAGTATATCTTTGATGTACTTTGATTGTGTCATAAATATACCATATTTTAGTTAATGTACTTGCAATCCAACAAAAAATTTGATCTCTCTAAACATAGACATCTCAAACTCATGTTTCATTTTGTCAGCAAAACTTTTGCAAAGCACTTCATTTCCTCCAAAAAATATGTCATCCACAAAGATTTTAGATACAAGAATATCCTTACCTTCTTCTGATTTGATGTACATGTTGTTGTTATCATCAATTCTTTCAAATCCTATTCTCACTAGATACTTGTGAAGTCTATCATACCATGCTTTAGGTGCTTGTTCCAAACCATAGAGTGCTTTATGTAGTTTACAAACCATATCCCTATTTTTCTCATCAACAAATCCCTTTGGTTGTTCAATATAGACTTCCTCTTCCAATATACCATTTAGAAAAGAAGAATTTACATCCTTCTGATAGACTTTAAAACATTTATATGCAGCATATGCAAGTAAGGTTCTTACTCCTTCCATTCTAGCAACAAGGGAAAATGTTTCCCCATAGTCTAATCCTTCTTCTTGAGCATAACCCTTACATACTAGTTTAGCTTTATTTCTAGTAATCTCACCATTCTCATCTAACTTGTTCATAAATACCCACTTGGTGCCAATCACATTCTTGTCAACTGGTCTAGGAACCAAACTCCAAGTTTTGTTCTTCTTTATTTGATCAATCTCTTCTTCCATAGCTTTATACCAGTCACCATCTTGTAATGCATCATATACTATATTAGGTTCAAATTTTCTTAACAGACATGATTCATTTCTTAGTCTATTCCTTGTCATAGGTCTTGCATCTTTGTCACCAATTATCTGTTCAACAAGGTAAGTTTTTGTCACATATTTGGATAATCTTAGTTATGTCCTTGTTTCCATATTTGTTCTTTTAGATTCAGGGTCACTATGCACTTCGTTGTCAGGTAGTTCTACATCTCTTTCATGTGTACTGACTTTAGAACCAGAATGTACATTTCCTTCATTCTGCAACTCAACTTCTGAATGCAGCTCAGCATTCACTGGTTGTGACTCGGCTGAAATTGAAACTTGTTGTTGAATCCCAATTTGATTGATAGCATCCTCGTCAACAGGCATTCCCTCATAAGAATACACAAAGGTTCTATATTCATCCATTCTCTTTGGTTTTTCAACTTGGACATCTATATGCTCATCAAATATGCTCATCAAAGTTTACATTTGCACTTTCCAAAATTTTGTCAGTGTTAGTATTTAAACACTTGTATGCTTTACTTCTAGTGGAGTAACCAAAGAATATGTCTTCATCACTTTTTGCATCAAATTTTCCATTTTGACCTTCTTTAAGGATAAATCATTTGCAACCAAATACTTTGAAATGCTTTACATTAGGTGAGTGACCATACCATAATTCAAAAGGTGTTGCACTTGTACCTTTCTTGACTTGTACTTGGTTTAGTGTATGAACAGCCACATTTACCACTTCTCTCCAATATTTTAGAGCAACAGTATTTTCCATCATTAATGTTCTGGCACAGTCAATCACAGATCTATTTCTTCTCTCAGCAATTCCATTCTATGGGAGAGTTCTAGGAGCTGATGTTTGTCTCTTGATTCCTTTGTTATTGCAAAATGTCTAAAATTCATTTGATGTGAATTCACCACTTCTGTCTGATCTCAGGCATTTTAAACTCTTTCCTGTTTCCTTTTGAACTCTAGCCACATACCACTTAAACATTTGAAAAGAATCAGATTTTTTCTTTAAGAACGTAACAGTCATCATCCTAGAATAGTCATCAACAAACAACATAATGTATTTATCTCCTTTGTAGCTGTGTACTTCTATTCGACCACATAAGTCAGTATGGACTAACTCAAGTACTTCTTTACATGTATAGTTTCTACTCTTGAAACTTGACTTAGTCATCTTTCCTAGCTGACATTATTTGCACATGATGTTGTCAGGCTTCTTCAGTTTAGGTAAGCCTCTGACTTTCTTCATTTTACTGATATTGATCAAATTATCAAAGTTGACATGACATAGCCTTCTATGCCATAACCATTCATCATCAAATTTTACAACAAGACAAGAAGCATTTTCCATTTCATGATAAAATAGATTACTTCTTGTTTGATCTCCTTTTCCTATCAATTTACCATCGGTAGATCATAGATTTTATCAATTTTGTTTCCAAATTCTACTTTGCACCCTACATTGCCTAATTGTGAGACACTTAGCAAATTATAATTTAGTCCTTCAACATAGTATGCATTATCACATGAAATTTTCTCTATAAGCTTAATGGAACCTTTTCCTTTAATTTTACATGGAGCATCATTACAAAATCCAACATTATTTCCATCATACTGAGTAAAGTCAACAAACCTACTTTTGTCTCCTATCATGTGATGTGAGCATCCACTGTTTATGATCCATCTGTCATTCTTGTTCATACATGTTACCAGTGCTATAGGCTCTTCTTCATCAGACTGGTCCTTCATGGCCACATAAACAACTTCATCATCATTATCATCAAAATCCTCTTTAGCAATATAACAGTTCTTGCCTTTGTCTTCATCTTCTCTTCTATATTTGTACTTGTTGCCTTCCTTGTAGTCCTTTTTTTATGTACACCTTGCATTAATATGTCCTACTTCATTGCAATTCAAAAAAATAATAGGCAAATTACCCAAATTTTCCTTTGCCTCTATGAAATCTTCTAGCTAGTAATGCTTCCAATTGTTCCACATCTTCCTCATCAATGCTACTATCACTAGATACATATTTCATCTTTCTTCCCTTCTTTGATTTCACCTGTTCAGTATCTTTAAGTGATAGCTTCGCCTTGAAAGAAGATTCAACATTCTCAGGTCTATAGTTGTCAAAGTTAGATAACTCAAATGCAGTGAGTCTACCCACTATACCTTCAAAACTTAGATTGTTTCCTGGTACACATCTTAGCTCTTGTATAGCTGATACTCTAATAGCATAGATAGGGAGAAAGGTTATAAGGAACTTACTATTAACAGTATCATCATCTAATTGACCACTCAAACATCTTATTGCACTTACCACTTCCTTTATTCTAGAGGCATACTGAGCAGCATTCTCAATTTCCTCCATTTTCATATCATCAAACTTTCCTCTCAGGCTTTCTCTTTTTGCTCTTTGGACATTTAGATCTCCTCCATAAATTTCTAATAGGGCTTTCCACATTTTGAATGCAGTGTCACATCCTTTGATATCATCGAATTCAGTGTAGTTGAGTGCAAAAGCAATCTCCAACATTGTCTAATTGTGTTCCTATTTGTTTTTCAAGTCTTTTGTAGTAAGAGTACCAGTCGGATCAACATGTTCAGTAACAATTGAATTTTGGGCATAATCTCCTATAGATCCAAGATGTAGCTTCATCAAACTTTTCCATGCAACAAATTTGTCTTTGTTGAGCTTGGGAACTTCTCTGTTAGGCGTTTTGATCTTTTCTGCTTCTAGTCCCTTTAAACTAAGTTAGCAGCAGGGCTCTGATACTAATTGTTAGAATTCTTTAGAATAATTGAGAGGGGGGGGGGGAATTGGTTATCCAAGGTCTAAATTCCCTAATAATACTTTTTCATCAATTATAGTGAGCCCATTAAACTATTCATCCATCCAAGCTTAAATGAACCATCTTAGCAAGTTACAGCAAATCAACATATAGGAATAAAACATGCAAGATCAACACATGACACAGTGATTTACGTGGAAACCCAATTTGAGAAAAACCACTAGTAACATGCTACTCAATTCTCACTCTTCTAAAGTGATGCCTTGTTAAAGGCTTAAAACACACTGTTAAATGTGACCTTGTTAGAAGATTTCACCATACTGTTAGGAATAGGCCTAGTCAAAGGACTTTAGAACATTCACTTGTGATGTCACCCTATTAAAGGATTTACAACATGGCTATTAAACCAACCTAAGTCCATAGGATTTATACTAACTATTACAATTGATAGAGAGTAACAATAATGGCTTTTGATCTAATAAAACTTACAACATATCTTGCAGATTATAGATCACACTTCAGTTCAATCCTTTTCTTGGCTTTAATCACTTCAGCTCTAACAACTTCTCATCTCAAGCTTCATCACCTTGAGTCTTCCTGCTCATCATACCAATGCAATCATATCTGTGGCCATCTATCAAAATAGAGTATCTATGCTTGCTTTCTCCTTATCACCTTCTTGAGCACTTCATACTTTAATGCTTGACCCTCTAGTTTGCTTCGTGACCTTATGACTCCTTAAATAGAAATTTGGAATACCTTTCCTGCTCGATTCTCCCTCTCCAACTTTAGGGTTTCAATAGATTAGGTAGGATACAATGTATCTATCCCATATCTTTCTCTTATCTAGAAACTTCATCTAGAAACCAGTTGTATTTGCCAAAAACATTTTACATAGTGTTATGTGCCACCAACTCATCATTCTTATCTTCTATCTGATTCACAAAATTCTAGATAACTACCATGTTGGCTCAGATCTAGCAAATCTTCAACTTTAAAAATAATGCAGCAACTCGGCATTATTGATTTAATGATGCTTGGCTCCTTCTATGTTACTCAATACTTGTATCATGCTCGACACCTGATCTTTACTCAGCGCCTGAAGATCACTCGACACTTGATCTTCACTCGGCACCTAAAGATCACTCGGCACTTGATCTTCACTCGGCACTTACTAAAGTTAAACTTTTCTTGGCTTCAAGTGATAATCTATTTGGCATTAACTAGCTTGCTTGGCTCTCTCTAATGAACTTAGTTAGGCTTTACAAATGAATTAGCTAAACCTTACATCTTTGATGTATTTTAGTGTGCCCATTCTCTCTGTCTTAGACTATGACATCAATACACTATTTCATCAATGGCTTAGCTAATCCTTATACTTCATTATAACATCATAACTTCAACCTTTCTCTAGGTTCTCTAGTTACATCTTATTGATTGCCTCCTCCTTGTCAATCAACCAATTGATAATATTTGGATCACTAAAGAAATTGTCATTCCTACAAGTAGCAAGTTTCACATCAATGACAAAACAATGATTGAGAACATTCTTTACCAATTTCATTACTTTTCATTCATGATATTTTCAATCATTTCCAACAGGTGTGTACTGAGTAACGCATTGTCATTTGAAGGGATAATTGGAAGACTCACTACGTTTGAGCTATCCAACTTTGACAACTACAAGCCAAAAACTTTGAATCTACATTCAAAGCCAAGATGATAATAAAAGACAATGATGAGGTGAAAACAAAGAAAAAGAGTGGAAAAGCAAAGTATGTATCTAGTGACAGCAACACTGATGAAGATGATGTAGACCAATTGGAGGCATTACTAGCAAGAAGATTTCACAGAGGAAGAGGCAAATTCAAAAGTAAGCTACCAATCATTTGTTTCAATTGTAATGAATTTGGTCACATTGTAGCTAGATGCACACAAAAGAATAATTACAAGGATGGAGGAAACTTCAAGAACAAAAAGGAGGATAACAAGGACTACAAAGGTAAAGGTAAAAGATCCTACATTGTTGAAGAAGACTCTAACGAGAATGATGAGGAAGTAGTCTAT
This sequence comes from Cupressus sempervirens, assembly GCA_028749045.1. NCBI lineage: Eukaryota > Viridiplantae > Streptophyta > Pinopsida > Cupressales > Cupressaceae > Cupressus > Cupressus sempervirens. Next base: position 555,147,337 of record CM053790.1, read on the forward strand.
GTGGCTATGAAAGATGAATCGGACGAAGATGAAGCAATTGCCCTGGTAACCTACATGAACAAGAATGACAAGTGGATCATAGAAAGTGGATGCTCTCATCACTTGACTAGAGATAAAAGTAAGTTCATTTCCTTTACTCAATATGAAGGAAATAGTGTTAGATTTGGTAACAATGCACCATGTAAGATTAAAGGGAAAGATAGTATCAAGCTTACTAAAAAGATATCATGTGATAATGCATACTATGTTGAAGTTTTGAATTATAACTTATTAAGTGCCTCACATTTAGGCAACATAGGATGTAAGGTTGAATTTGAAAAAGGAGTCGCTAAGATTTATGATTCTCAAGGAAGTCTAATAGGAAAAGGTGATCAGACTAGGAGTAATTTGGTTTACCTAGAAATGGAAGATGTTTCTTGTCTCATTGTTCAAACTAATGATGTATGGTTATGGCACAAGAGGCTATGTCATGTAAATTTTGACAATCTGATAAGCATCAGCAAAATGAAGAAAGTCAGAGGTCTACCAAAGTTGAAGAAGTTTGACAACATCATGTGAAAACAATGCCAACTAGGGAAGATGACCAAGTCAACTTTCAAAAGCAAGGCTTATACTTCTAATGAAGTATTAGAACTAGTTCATACTAACTTGAGTGGTCCTATTGAGGTGCAAAGCTACAAAGGTGATAGATACATAATGCTATTTGTAGATGACTATTCAAGGATGATGATAGTCATGTTCCTGAAACTAAAATCAGATGCATTCCAAATGTTAAAATGGTACTTGGCTAGAGTTGAGAAAGAGATTGGGAAGAGCCTAAAATGTCTCAAATTTGATAGAGGGGGTGAATTCACATCAAGAGAATTTGAAGAGTTCTGCAATGAAAAAGGAATCAAAAGGTAGACATCAGCACCTAGGACTCCACCTCAGAATGGTATAGCAAAAAGAAGGAATAGATTAGTTATTGACTACACCAGAACTTTAATGATGGAAAAAAATGTTGCACTCAAGTACTGGAGAGAAGCTATAAGTATTGCAGTCTACACACTCAACAGAGTTCAAGTCAATAAAGGTACAAATGCAACACCTTTTGAATTATGATATGGAAATTCTCCTAATGTAAAAAATTGCAAAATATTTGGATGCAAATGTTATATATATAAAGAGTCTAGAAATGGAAAGTTTGATGCAAAGAATGAGGAAGGCACATTTCTTGGTTATTCTACTAGAAGCAAAGCTTATAAATGCTTGAATGTTAACACTAGAAAAGTAGTAGAAAGCACAAATGTGAGATTTGATGAGCTTGCAAAAGTTCAAAGTGTTGAAGATACCAAGAAAGTAGAAGAATACAAGACCTCTGTATACTTTTATGAAGGTATACCTAATAATGGTGAAGTTGCAACTCAGAATGATAATCAACAACAAAATCTAGTATCTATCGAGTCACAAATAGTGAATGCTGAGCAGAAGACACATTTAGAAGCTGAGCTGCAGAATAAAGAGAATGTTCATTTAGATTTTGAGAATAGCAAACATGAAGGAAATGAACAAATACTTGATGAAAATATGCATGAGGATCCAGATTCTGAAGGAGACAACATGCAAATAAGGAAAGAATCAATATTGGTAGAGTATGTAAGAAGACACCACCCTGCAAATCAAATTATTGGAAATAAAGAGGCAGGACCATTAACAAGGAATAGACTTAGAAGTGAGACATGTCTGCTTAGCAAAATGGAACCAAAGATAGTAAGTGAAGCTATAAAAGTTGATCACTAGAAAAATGCTATGAAAGAAGAGATAGAACAAATTGAAAAGAACAAGACATGGACCTTAGTCTCAAGACCAGCTGACAAGAATGTAATTAAAACCAAGTAGGTTTTTAGAAACAAGTTAGATGGGAATGGTGAAATCACAAGGAACAAGGCAAGATTAGTTTGCAAAGGATATGCACAAGAAGAAGGACTAGATTATGGAGAACCTTTTGCTCCAGTTGCCAGAATGGAAGGAGTAAGGACCTTATTGGCATATGCAGCCTTCAAAGGATTTAAAGTCTATCAAATGGATGTAAAGTCTAAATTTTTTAATGGTACACTTGAAGAGGAAGTCTACATAGAGAAACTAGAAGGTTTTGTTGATGAAAAGAACAAAAACAAGGTATGCAAATTACAGAAGGCTCTATATGGATTAAAGCAAGCCCCTAGAGCTTGGTATGAGAGACTTCACAAGTATCTAGTGCAAATAGGATTTGAAAGAACTAATAATAACAGCAACATGTACATCAAATTAGAAGAAGGTAAGGATATCCTTGTATCTGAAATCTTTGTGGATGATATAGTTTTTAGAGGAAAGGAAGCGCTTTGCAAAAGTTTTGCTGACAAAATGAAACATGATTTTGAGATGTCTATGTTTGGAGAAATCAAATTTTTTGTTGGATTACAAGTACATCAACTAAAACATGGTATATTCATGACACAATCAAAGTACATCAAAGAGATACTTAGGACATTTGGATTAGAAGACTCCAAATCAGTCAGCACACCAATGGCAACAAGACATAAGCTATCCAAAAATGATGAATCAGCTAAAATTGATCAAATGATGTATAGATCCATGATTGCAAAACTATAATATGTTGTACATAGCAGACTAGACATAACACTAGAAGTTGGAATAGTGGCTAGATTCTTTGCTAATCCTAGAGAAAATCATCTCATGGAAGTAAAAAGGATAATGAGGTATCTCAAAGGAACTGATGATTTTGGCCTATATTATAAAAAGAATGAGAAGTTTGAGCTCAATGTATACACAGATGCAGATTGGGGAGGCAACATTGATGATAGGAAAAGCACAAGTGGAGGAGCATTATTCTTAGGTAAAAGGCTAGTTACTTGGACTAGCAAGAAACAAACATGCATATCTCAGTCCATTGCAGAAGCAAAATATGTGGCAGCAGCAATCAATTGCACTAACATTGTGTGGCTTAAACATCTATTGAAAGAAATGAAAGAAGAAGTAACCAAACCTATGATATTGTATTGTGATAATACAAGTGCTATAAAAATATACAAGAATCTAGTAATGCATGCAAAAACCAAGCATATTGCAATCAAGTACCACTATGTCTGAGAATTGGTGGAAGATAAACAAGTGAAGATGGAGTACATTCACATAAAGGAACAAATTGTAGATATCTTCACCAAACCATTGCCCAAGGATCCTTATGAATATCTTAGAGGCAAGTTGGGGTTAATGCCCCTAACTCAAGTAGTTTAAAGCAACAAAGAAGCTTCCCTACATCAACAAGAGTAGATTATTGAAATATCAAAAGAATGATGCAGAGGATGATAATAGGAACAACAATTCTAGATCAGTCACAAGCATGGTGATAGAGGGAGAAAACATGAAGATGCAAAGCTTATATTTAGCATGTTGAAGATGCTACATATTTGGCATTTATGTCAAAGAGGGAGATTTATGAGAAACTAAATAATACAAAGTAAGAGAGAGATGTATATGAAAGAGGGAGATTATAAAGAGATAAGAATATTAAGAAGTGGTCAAGTACTGATCAGCAAGCAGCTATGAAGGAAGGATTAGGAATGCAAAGTAAGGACGCAGCAGTCAAGAAGGAAAAGCAGAACAAAGGATTTAGTTTGTATCAGCAAAAGAGGGAGCTATATACCAAAAAAAAAACATATGTAATTTTGGTGGTAGCTAAGTTAATCAGCTCAATCAATTGATCATTTTGGTTTGCCATCAATGCCAAAGAGGGAGATTGTTGGAAATGATTGAAAAGATGATGAATGAAGAATAATGGAACTGGTATAGAATGTTTTCAATCATTGTTTTTTCATTGATGTCAAACTTGCTACTTGCAAGAATGACAATTTCTTAAGTGATCCAAATACTATCAATTGGTTGATTAACAAGGAGGTGGCAATCAATAAGATGTAACTAGAGCACCTAGAGAAAGGTTGAAGTTATGATGTTGTAATGAAGTAGAAGGATCAACTAAGCCATTGATGAAATAGTGTATTGATGACATACTCTAAGAGGATGGACACACTAATACACATCAAAGATGTAAGGTTTAACTAAGTCATTTGTAAATCCTAACTAAGTTCATTGGAGAGAGACAAGAAAGCTCGCTATAGCTGAGTAGATTCTTAGTTGATGCCAAGCAAGTTCAACTTCAGTGTGAGCCTAGTGATTATTCAAGTACTGAGTATTAGAAAAAGGTAATGGATGCTAAGCAAGTTTCTTCAAGTGCCTAGCATCACTAAATAGAATAGGAGTTGAGTAACACAGAAGGTGTTGAGCATCAGTAAACCAATGATGCTGAGTTGTTGCATTATTTGTTAAGTCAAAGATTCACCAAATCAGTAATGATAAGTTTTTTACATCAAATTTTGTGAATTAGTTGGATGATAAGGATGATGAGTAGATTTCACAAAATTTTATGTAAACCATGCAAACCAATTCAAGGTGAATGCTGATGGATTTATCATGAAGTTTCTAGAAGAAACATTTGGAGGGAAAACAATATCATTTTTTCAGATCAAATTAAGATTTGAGTGAGAAATGAAAGAAAAAACTTCTTTATAAGGAGTTATAGGTTAGAGATCAAGAGTGTGCGAGAGAGAGTTGATCATAAGTGTGGTCATGTGAAGAAGCCAAGAGAAGGCTAATGTGAAGGAGAGGACATAGTGAGGAGTAAGAACAGAGCATCAACACTTTGAGTTGATCAAGTGACTATAGAGTGTATTGGCATAATGAGTGGAATAACTCAAGGAGACATATCTTGAAGGGTGAATAAGCTATCAAGACTAGAAGGGAGGAAAGCCAAGCAAAGAAAAGGACTAAAGAGCGATCTAAAATCTGCAAGGTTGAAGTTGCAATCTTTATCAGGTCAAAATATTTTTAATACTTTCTTACCATTGTATTAGATATTGAAATCCTACATTGCTAGGTTAGCTTAAGAGCTAGGTGGATAAGCCTCAGGAAAAGGATAAGAGATCCCTAGGAGAAGGATAAAGAGATCCTTAGGAGAAGGATAAGAGATCCTCAGGAGGAGGATAGGAGATCCTTAAAGAGGGATAAAAGATTCTTTTGAGAACGTGACTATAAATCCCATGGACTTGGGTGAGCCTAACAGCTCTATGTAAATCCTTTAACAGGGTGGCATTCCAAGTTGAATGTTCTTAAGTCCTCTAATAGTGCACACTCCTAACAGGGTGTAGAAATCCTTTAACAAGGTCACATTTAATAGTGTGTTGTAGCCTTTAACAAGGTAGGCCTTTAATAGGGTAGACCATCAAAAGTGGTTGAAATCAATTGCGCGGTTATTTTGTGGGTATCATCCCCACCCCAGTTTTACCTTCTTATTCTTGAAGGGTTTTTGGGTCACCAAAATCCTTTGTGTTATGGTCTAATGCATGTTTACTTTTCATAATTGTTTAATGTTTAAATGCATGCATGATAATTTAAGTTATATGTCATTAAAGATTTGAAGAAAAAGTTGTATTGGACATTATTGGACCTTGAATAACTGATTCACCCCCCTCTAAGTTATTCTAAAGAATTCTAACATGTACCTCAAGTACATGAAGGTCCCATCATCAATAAAATGGAGATCCTAATGCATGGGATCATTAAAATGACAAAAAAATGGGTGGAGTGGACCAAAGTGAGAAAGAAAAGAATGGGAAGCATAGGATCTACTAGTGGAGTTGCTTCTAGAATTTCTTAGTTAACTATAATGACCTCCACCATTGCTACCACCTTTGACATCTATGGGCCCAGTCTAGTCCATTAGCCAAGGAATAGATTAACCTACAGAGAAGAATGTTTTGATTACCCCTACTTGTGGAGGAGGATCTCTTCCAAATATAGGAAAAATTAGGGACAAGGAGAAAGATAAAGAGAAAGAGAAAGAGAAGTCATTAGTCAAGCCTTCCTCCCATATCTAAGTCATCAACCTTGATGGTGACACCAATCCCATGGATGGTTAAGAGTAAGATGCATCTCAATAGGGTGATACCATGGCCCTCTTAGTTACCAAAGTCATTGGTTTCCCCACTATAACTTAGAGCAAGGAAACACCTAATTGGCAAGGAAGCTCTTCAATCCCATAAACCTTCAATCAACAATCAATGTTCTCTCAGCCAAGTCATGGTTTGAAGAGATTGTTGATTAGAAAAAGTGAAGATATGAGGAAGTTTCCCCATCCAAGGACCTCATCACACAAGAAACCTCTTCTCAGCCACAATCATAGAAGATGAAGAAGTAGAAATCTATAGAAACATTGGCCACTGATCCCTCTATTGGTCACATTTTAATGGAGACAGCAGAGCCTTAGAAGGAGGATAAGTTCTATTAACTCACTGCCAATGACTTTCATATCAGAATGGTCAACCTTAGTATTCTTGTGCATGATTCCATGATTAATATATGGAAGTCTACCAATAGAAAGATAGAGGGTAGACTAGAAGATGTAAGGGTAGAAAAAGAGGTACTAAAAGCCTCAAAAAAATAACTAATGGATTATATTAAAACTACACTTAGAAGCCCTTCAATCAATATATTTGATCCAAATGCAAAAGAGAACAAGAATTTTCCTTTAAGTTGTAGTTGGAAAGGCAATTCAGTCAAATTGGTTAATCATGGACTAATCAAATGAAGACCCATTCGTTAGTTTTTTTGTTTTCCATTTTCCATTGGGGACACTAAGAGTCAAGGTATAAATCATAGAATTAAGGAAGACCAACTGTTAACCAACATAGATACTCTTCCATAATTTGTCAACAATAAAAGAATCTTCAACCACTCTGTAAGCCAAACTAACAGAGAAGAGGACATTTCTTTTATATCTCAAGATCCATTTGTCTTCTTATTATTGATTAAAGAGATTAGGGTCAGGGAGAAATCTCATAAGAGAGGTGGCATCCTCCTTACTAACATCTTAAATTTTTTTTGCCTAATTTTGTACATGCTACAGACTAATAAAGTCCTTGCATCTGGCATTATCATTCTCCCATTCTAATTATTGTCCACTTTCTCCCCCACATTCACCTTCAACTAGTCAATCAAACCTTATTCATTCACCATCTCCTTAATAAGCACCCCATACTTCCAAATTTCTTCCCAGAATAGGCTTTTCTACCATTTCAAGTACGACTCCCTCTTCTAAATTGGCCTTTGGTTTTCAAAATGTTCGTCCATAGAATAGAGCTACCATTGGGGCTATTCTTATTTAGATATGAACAAGAAGGACTATAGGATAATTATTTATCCATTAGGAGTTTCATACAACCTTTAGCTCCTTTTATAGTTAACCAATCCATCCCAGACACAAGGGCTTTGTTCATACTTTTGAGATTTTTGACACTGAGGCCACCATTCTCCTTGGGTTTGTAAACATCATTCTAGTTGACTAGAGTTGCTTTCCTCCTTTCCTCCACTCCTAACCACATACATTTCTTTTGGATTTTCTCTAGGATATCTGCCACCTTCCCAAGAATTAAAGAAAAAGACATAAAGTACATAGGGATCCTTCAGATGCATGCTTTAGGGACACTAGATTTCTCCTTCTAGAAGGTTTCTTTCTAAATACCTCTAAGGTTTTTTTTTCTACTCTTATGTTGCAAAATGGTATAATGGAAGAATCTAGTGTTCTTGTCACCTATGTAAGTCATTAGGTCTTAGATTTCTACTTCCAGAAGGTTTCTTCTTCATACCTCTAAAGTATCTACTTCCAAAAAATAGTTGAGAGGAATGCTTTAACAATAAAGTATCATAGCTTTAGTGATTTCCTCCATACATGTGAGTAGCTATTTGATCCATTCAATGTTTGTACAATTTATTATAGCAACAACATATTCAACTTTAATAGCAAATTGAGAGATGTCATTTTGTTTCATGGTAGTCCATGTAACTAGCATTTTGCATAAGAAAAATGCACCTCAACTAGTACTCTTTTCATCATCAATATTCCCAGCCCAATCAGCATCAGTGTAAGCTCCCAATTGAAATTTCTCATTTTTATTATAGTATAGACCATAGTCTTCTATTACTTCCAATTATCTCATTATTCTTTTAAATACCATCAAATGATTCTCTCTAGGATTAGTAGATAATCTTGCAACTATCCCAATAAATAATGTAATATCAGGTCTATTGTGTACTACATATTGTAATTTCTCAATCATAGACCTATATGATGTTTGATTCACCTCAACTAAATCATCATTATTTTGACAATTTATGTCTTGTCACCATAGGTGTGCTTACTAGCTTAGAATCCTCTAATCCAAAACTTTTCAATATCTCCTTATCATACTTTGAATGAGTGATGTATATATAATATTTCATCTAATGTACTTGCAAACCCACAAAGAACTTGATCTCTCCAAAATAGACATCTCAAATTCTTTCTTCATTTCATTTGCAAAAGCCTTACATAAAGTATCTTGACCTCCAAATATATCATCAACAAAAATTTTAGATAGTAAAATACCTTTTTCTTTCTCTATCTTCAAATACATATTTTTGTTATCATCAATCCTCTCAAATCAAATCTTCACAAGTATGATGCCTTTCTTACCATGCTCTTGGTACTTCCCTCAAACCATGTAAAGCTTTGTGTAGTTTTCATAAAATGTTTTTATTGTCAACATAAAAAAATCCTTATGGATTTTCTATATAAACCTCTTCCTCTAATATATTATTCAGAAATGTAGACTTAACATCCATTTCATAAACTTTCAAACCTTTGTATGTAGAGTAAGAAAGTAGAGTTCTTATTCCTTCTAGTCTTGCAAAAAGGTAAAATATTTCACCATAGTCTATCCCTTCTTCTTGTGCATATCCTTTACAAAATAATCTTGCCATGTTCCCTGTCACTTCACTATTTTCATCTAACTTGTTTCTGCATACCTACTTGGTACCAATCACATTTTTTTCTTCTAGTCTAGGAATTAGAGTCTAGGTCTTATTTTTCTCAATTTTTTTAATCTCTTCTTCCATGACTTTACTCTAGTCCACATCTTCTAAGGCATCCTTAATGATTTAGGTTTTTGTATGCTCAGGAAACATGTATCATTTCTCAAAATTTTCCTTATCATTAGTCTAGCATCTTTATCTCCAATGATTTGTGTAGTAGGGTGATGTCTCTTGACATACTTAGACAATCTTGGTTCAACTCCAGTTTCTTTATTTGGCCTCTCAACATCTAAATCACTATGTACATCTCTATTAGGTAGTTTAACATCTCTTTCATGTAAACTAGTCTAAGAATTAGAATGTGCTTCAACTTCATTCTGTAACTTGGCACTTGAATGTAATTTAGTTGTCAAATGAAACTTAGAATTCATAGTATGTGACTCGATAGTCACCAAAACTTTGTATTGGTTTGCAACTTGATTTACAACGTCTTCATCAATAGGCATACCTTCATAAAAGTATACAAATGATTTTTACTCTTCTCGTTCCTTCATAGGTTCAGCCTCATATACTTCTGTATATTCATCAAATTTCACATTTGCAATTTCCACAACTTTTTTAGTGTTAGTATTTAAACAATTATAAGCCTTACTTCTTGTTAAATAACCAAGGAATATACCTTCTTCAATTTTTGCATCAAGTTTACTATTCCTAAAATCTTACAGAATATAACATTTGCTTTGAAATACCTTAAAATATTTTACATTAGGTGAGTATCCATACCATAGTTCAAAATGTGTTGAATGAGTACCTTTCTTGACTTGCACATGATTCAAGGTATAGATAGCTATACTCACAACTTCTCTCCAATATTTCAAAGAAACATTTTTCTCCAGCATGAGTGTCCTAGCACAATCCATTATAGACCTATTCCTCCTTTTACAAATTATATTTTATGAAGGGGTCCTAGGAGTAGATGTCTATCTTTTTATTCCTCTATCATTATAGAACATCTCAAGTTCATTTGATGTAAATTCTCCTCCTTTGTTAGATCTCAAAAATTTTAGGCTATTCCTAGTTTCCTTCTCAACTCTTGCTAAGCACCACTTAAACATTTGGAAAGGTTCAAATTTTTATTTCAAAAATATGACTATCATCATTCTAGTATAATCATCAACAAGTAGCATAATTTACTTATTCCATATGTAGCTTTACACTTCAATTGGTCCACACAAGTCAGTATGAACAATCTCTAATATTCCTTTATAGGTAGGAGTCTAACTCTTAAAACTTCATGTTGTCATTTTACCTAACTAAAATTTTTTGCAAATTATATTATCAAGCTTCTTTAACTTAGGCAAACCTCTAACTCTTTTCATGTTACTGATACTAGACAAGTTATCAAAATTAACATGACATAACCTCTTGTGCCATAGCCGCATCATCAAATTCTACAATTATACAAGTAGCATCCTTTATATCAAGGTAGAATAGATTACCTCTAGTTTGATCACCTTTTGTAACTAGTTTACCGTTAGTATCATATACCTTTGTGATTTTGTTTTCAAACTCAACCTTACAACCCAAATTATTTAGTTGTGACACACTCAACAAATTATAGTTAAGTCCTTCAACATAGTAAGCATTGTCACATAAAATCTTTTCTATGAGTTTGATAGAACCTTTTCCTTTTATTAGATAGGGTGTATCATTACCAAACCTTACACTATTTCCATCATAATAATTTAAGGTAATGAATTTACTTTTATCTCTAGTCATGTTAGTGATCCATCTGCCATTCTTGTCCACACAAGACACTAGCGCAGTTACCTCATCCTCATCGGATTCATCATTTATTTCAACATATACAACTTCTTCATCATGATCATCAAATCCATCTGATGCAGAGCCCTCTATATTTATCTTCAAGGAATCTTAGTTCAACTCAAGGGATTCACAATAGGCTGGTACACCCTCAAGGAACCAAGAAAATCTCAAAGATTACAACAAAGAACCCTGACATTATACACCGATAAACACAACATCTTCACTCACATAATCAGATTGCTATGTCTAATTGGATTGTTCATAACTCTAGTTATAAATATCTTCTTGAAAAAACCTTTGTAAGAATTGTTATAAATTAGTAATTATAAAACATATCCAAATATGAGACCAATCCAATAAGCAGATTATAAATTATGTACTCTGAACCAAGACCCATATTTTCTATCATAAACCAGAAACAAAACTGGCAACCCTGCCTAGGGCATCACATAACGTTCACAAAACAAATTCAAATAACCCCAAACCAATTCCACACCATCCATTTGTGAGTCTAGTATCCAAATCTGTAAGCCATTAATTTATCCAATACATAAATCAATGTATAAGCACAGATCTTTGCCTGCAACACCATTGAAGGCATTTAAAAACAAGTTTTCACTCAAATCTTCATAACTTTCACAAATCTATATAAAAAAAATCCAAAACAAAATTAAATGAAATTTAATTCATGTATCTTTCCAATGAATATTTTTAGAGGTCTTTTTTTTTCCAAAATATTCCTGTACCAAACGTTTCAATCTGACTGTAGTTGGTCATTCTCAAATCTGCAATTTACAAGCTTTGCCAAAACCTGCATAACTTCTTCATTTCTAAATAAAACAAATCCAAAACAAAGAAAAAAGAAATTTTATTCACTTCTCTATCGAAATATACAAAATTTACATGGTTTCCAGGCTGTACATTGTCGTACAAGACCTAGAACCAACACTAAAACTGAAAACCAATCAAAATAACAACTCAGAATATTACCAAATTTGTTTCAAAATGTATCTATTCCTTTCATTCATGATTTGGTTCGACCTTACATATAGTTTTATAGATTTTTTGGTTGGTTATAACTTCCAAACCACCCTTTAAACCAACCCATTACATTCTTTTGACCCTTTTGCATTCTTGACAATGTTTTATGCATTTTATGCATTTTTTTACATTACAACTTTCATACAAACCCAACCTAGACCAACAGTATGACTCAAATGACTTTAGATGGATGCTAATAGATCCATTCACCAATTAAATAAATATTTTTACATTATTTATCATATTAAGACCTCCTTTGACAACTTATTACAAATGGCTTCTCTAGCTTTTATATCTTTGTCTTCTTGAGATTTAGGTGCCTCTGCACCATACTCCCAACCTTGAAAAGTTTCCAAGTCCCTTGGAAACGTGGAATCAATAACCTACAAGAAAAAATATTAGATCAAAATCCTCATATTTTTCTTTGCCTCTTCATGCCTTTATCACCATCATCTTTTCCCTTAAGGACACAGGACTGTCCTCAAAATCATCTTCTCAAATACTCCTTTTAGTGGAGCATTAATGGATGCAACTTCCACGGTGCTTTATTAGTAAGAGATCCATCTTTACAATTGCTACTTCAAACTCACCACAAAAAACTCTCCCCTATGCCTCACCTAGGAGTCCTCCTCTTTGCCTCTCTCCCTAGTCTCTTGGCAATCAACTAGACCAATCCATGGCCCTTGACCATTCATCTTACCCAACAATAGATCCTGGAAGATGCCTCACCTTCTTTGTGCCATGCACCTTCTACCCAGCTTTATCTCCATTGGAGAATGGTTATGATATACCTTCTCTTGTCTACCCATACATCCCAACCTTCATGTGCAGCAATATGGATAAGCACCTACAACCAAAACTCATCAACAAAACAAATACAAATTCTTCAAGGTCCTGGTGTGGATTGCCTCCCTCGGCGCTCTACCCACACACTCAAGATCTTCAATCTCTGATACCAATCTGATGCAGAGCCCTCTATATTTATCTTCAAGGAATCTTAGTTCAACTCAAGGGATTCACAATAGGCTGGTACACCCTCAAGGAACCAAGAACATCTCAAAAATTACAACAAAGAACCCTGACATTATACACCGATAAAGACAACATCTTTACTCACATAATCAGATTTCTATGTCTAATTTCATTGTTCATAACTCCAGTTATAAATATCTTCTTGAAAAACCCTTTGGAGGAATTGTTTTAAATTAGTAATTATAAAACATATCCAAAGATGAGACCAATCCAATAAGCAGATTATAAATTATGTACTCTGAACCAAGACCCATATTTTCTGTCATAAACCAGAAACAAAACTGGTAACCCTACCTAGGGCATCACATAAAATTCACAAAACAAATTCAAATAACCCCAAACCAATTCCACACCATCCATTTGTGAGTCTAGTTTCCAAATCTGTAATCCATTAATTTATCCAATACATAAATCAATGTATAAGCACAAATCTTTGCCTGCAACACCATTGAAGGCATTTAAAAACCAGTTTTCACTCAAATCTTCATAACTTTCACAAATCTATATAAAAACAATCCAAAACAAAATTAAATGAAATTTAATTCATGTATCTTTCCAATGAATATTTTTAGAGGTCTTTTTTTTTCCAAAATATTCCTGTACCAAACGTTTCAATTTGACTGTAGTTGGTCATTCTCAAATCTGCAAGCTACGAAAGACAAAAGAAATTTTATTCACTTCTCTATCGAAATATACAAAATTTACATGGTTTCCAGGCTGTACATTGTCGTACAAGACCTAGAACCAACACTAAAACTGAAGACCAATCAAAATAACAACTCAGAATATTACCAAATTTGTTTCAAAATGAATCTATTCCTTTCATTCATTCTTTGGTTTGACCTTACATATAGTTTTATAGATTTTTTGGTTGGTTATAACTTCCAAACCACCCTTTAAACCAACCCATTACATTCTTTTGACCCTTTTGCATTCTTGACAATGTTTTATGCATTTTATGCATTTTTTTACATTACAACTTTCATACAAACCCAACCTAGACCAACAGTATGACTCAAATGACTTTAGATGGATGCTAATAGATCCATTCACCAATTAAATAAATATTTTTACATTATTTATCATATTAAGACCTCCTTTGACAACTTATTACAAATGGCTTCTCTAGCTTTTATATCTTTGTCTTCTTGAGATTTAGGTGTCTCTACACCACCATCTTTTGTTTCTTCTTCAACAATGTAGCAAGACTTCTTGCCTTTGTCTTTGTAATCTTTATTGTCTTCATCTCCTCTATTTTTGTACTTGTCACCACCTCTATAATCCTTCTTCTTTGGACATCTAGTAGGAATATGACCACCCTCATTGCAATTAAAACACATGATAGGTAACTTACCTTTGAACTTGTCCTTACCTCTATGAAATATCATTGCTAGTAATGCTTCATGTTGATCTACATCTTCCTCATCTATATCACTATCATTGGACACATATTTTTCCTTTTTCTTCTTCTTCTCATTAGGTTCCTTTAATGATAGCTTAGCTTTGAAAGAAAATTCAAAATTGTCACATTTCTAATTATCAAAATTAGATAGCTCAAAATTAGTGAGCCTACTAGACCTTCAAGAGTTAGATCATTCCCTAGCATAAATCTCATTTCTTGTATTGCAAAAGCTCTAATAACATAAATAGACAACAGTATTCTAGAAACTTTACCTAGTATAGTATCATCATCTATTTTAGTAGTAGTTCCTCTTATTGAATTAACATCTTTTATCTTAGAGCAATATTGAGCAATATTCTCAGCTTCTTGCATTCTCATTTCATTGAACATACCTCTAAGACTTTCATCTTGAACTCTTAGAACATTCTTGTCATCTCCATAAAAAGTATATAGAGCATCCCACATTTTATTTTCACTATCACAACCCTTCATATCATCAAACTTAGCATAGCTTAGGGTAGAGGCAATCTCCAACATTTTCTGATTGTGTTATTTCTTCTTTTTCAGATCTTCAATAGTTAGGACTCTAGCAAGATTGACATGCTCAACATAAATGGTAGATTGTGCATGATCTCCAAGACCTCCTAGGTGTAGCTTCATTAGACTTTTCCATGTAAGAAAGTTGTTTCTATTAAGCTTGGGTACCTCTCATTTTGACATCTAGATCTTTTTTCTTCTAGTACCTTCAAACTATTCCTGTTAAGCATATGGCTCTGATACCAATTGTTGGAATTCTATAGAATAACTGAGAAGGGGGGTGAATTATTTATCCAACTTCTAGATGTAAATTAAAACTTTTCATAGCTTAGTGAACCCATATCCATAAAATAGATTCATCATACATGCATCTATTAGATTATGCAATCACTTTAACATGGAGGTTACTATCAGATCAACTTTGTAGAAATGTAAGCATGAAACATAACAAATTCAATTACACATTTCACATAATGATTTAATGTTGAAACCCAATTTAGGAAAAACCACCAGTAATATGCTACTCATTCTCACTCTTTTGAAGTGATGCCCTTTGAAAGGCCAACCTTCTTAAAGGTTACAATGCACATTATTAAATGTGACCTAGTTAAATGATTTCAATCACTCTATTAGGAGTGAACCTTGTTAGAAGAATTTAGATCATTCACTTGGAATGTCACCTAGTTAAAAGATTTACAAACAACTATTAGGTCAACCCTAATCTAAATGATTTACCCTAGACTGGCACAATGATTAGAAATTAACAAGGCCTGATCTGATAACAACTTCCAAAACACTTGCAAATTACAAATCTATTTTTTCGTCCTCCATTTTTCTTGGCTTTCACACACTTCATCTCTAATAGCTTGTTCACCTTCAAGAATTCATACCCTTAAGCCTTCTTGCTTTTCTTGTCAATGTAGTCTCCTCTCTTAGGTCACTGAATGAAGAAATACCCTAGACTCTTTTCCTTCCTTAGCTTCTTGTACATGACAACCTTTGCTTCTGACCAACTATCTCTATAAATAGAGAATTAAGATCTTTTACCATTCATCCTTCATCATCCATTTTAGGGTTAGGTTAGATTAGGTAAGATTTAATGAATCTACCCATTATTTCATTTTATTCCCTTCTAGAAACATCTCCTTCAATTCTCTTTGAATTTATCTCAAAACGGTTCACCATGAATTATGTGTCACAACCTCATCAAGCATATCTTCCATCGTTCACACAATTGAAGAAATCAAACTTGTTTACTCAAATTCATCGAATTCTCAATCTTTCTCATAATGCTAACACTTGGAATCAACTAAACTTTACGTAGCTTATATTGAAATTGACTTTTCTTAGTTCCAATTGATTTTTAGATCAGCTTACACTAACTTTGCTCGGCACCCACTATGCATATTATAAAGCTTGGTAGACATAGTTCATTTAACTTGTTCTTCTAAACTTAATTAGTGTAACCATCCTTTACAACCTTAAGTAGATTAACAATGCACTATAATATCACTGTCTTAACTGATCCTTGTACTCCTTTTCCATATCATAACTCAATCTTTCCTCTAGGAGATATTGCTACCTCACTTGATTAGATCCTCTTCATCAATCAAACAAATGATAGTACTCAAATCATATAAGAAATTATCTTACTAGCTAGTAGTAGGTTTGACATCAATGACAAAACAATGATTAAAAGTAATTTATTTTACTTGTATCAATCTATTTTTGACATCCATGTCATATAGATTATCTTCAACTTTCTTTTGGGAGATCAGAAGTTTTCTTTCCAAGTCCTTTTTCTTTTCAAATATATTACCAAAGGAGAGTTTATTTCACTTCTTAACCTTGTCTTTGATAACTTCTATCTTAAAGTTAAACTTTAATAGAGGAGAGGAATTGGCTGAAGTCTTTCACCATCCATCTATCAAGTCTCTTAACTTGCCATAGGATTTCCTCATTATCTTGAATCTAAAAGAACCAACTCTTCTTTTTCAAGCTTTCCATTCCATGAGAATAGCATTATGGTCTAACTGCATTCCAGGTTTGGCCTTTAGAAAGAAATCATTAATATTACTCTACTTGGAAGATAGAGAAAACTTGTCCAATTTGACCTAGATAACACTTTTTCCTATGTCTAATTGGATGAGGTAAACCTTTCCCCTTTAAGGTCTAAATTTAACAAACTAGTCTACTAGAAGAAATATTTGAGGTGTTCCATACTATCAAAGGAGTCCTCTGAGCCACCCAATTTCTCTGAGGGGTGTAGAGGAGTGCTAAAATATCTATCTAGCATCCATCTAAAATTCCAGTTATTATGCATCATATTTTGAAGGAATTCTCATTATTTCTTTCTTTTCCCCTATGATTTTGAAGCATATATATTCACTATATTCTAGTATTAACCAGTAATAATGTCATGACACACTAAAATAATGGAGTTCTCATCAGAATAAAAAGATGAACCTGATATTTTGTTTGCATTTCAAATGATAGCCATTCTTATGAAAGCACCATTGGCCTCTTGGGAGACCCAAGAAGACAGTGGCTAGATGTAGGACATCACCTTGTCCAATTTTTCTTTACTCATCTTTGTTTCTTGAATGATAACCATATCAACTTTAGAATAAAGTAAGACACTTTTCAAAATATGTTGCTTGAAGTGACTTTTTAGTCCTCTAACATTTCAAGAAAGTATTCTAACCATAATGACAAAGGTGAAACCACTCTAGATTTTAACACACCATAACCTTGCAACTATAACACTCAATTAACATCTTGAAGGGGGGCCATCTCCTACCAAAACCATCTAGGGGTCCCTCACTTCTTTCTTGGTTCATTTCACCCATCAAGGTTTACCCACTCTCTTTTCTCTACCCACATCTATTTTATTCTTATCTTTGTTTCCCTTATCTACTGCTATATAGACCACCTCCTCTAGCATAGAAGACTCATAATCCCCATCTAACCATAACCTTGGTTTAGGGGAAGCCATATTAGTTTTTTCCATCATCAAGAAAACAAGACCTCTAGAAGGCACTCCAAAAGAGGACATTGGCTTAGGGATAACTGCAGAGATACAAGATTTACCATCAAAAGGTAGGTATGGTGATAAGGGACTAATCACCTAACACATTTAGAGGAGGAGCCTCATTAAGCCTCAACCAAAATGTCCAATATGTTTTTTGTATTGAGGTAAATAGGGAACCTTCACCTCCTTATAAGGGAGATACCACACACTAAGAGGATTGTAGACTAGCAGAGTCCTTAGATTTAAACCCTAGAACACCTATGGATTTAAAGGGCTGAAGGAGAAACTTCAAAACCTTGGGATTCAAATCCTGGGGTATCTCCATCTCCTCCTTCGTAACTAGGTCAGCACTGGGGTTCTCCTTCTATAAGGAAGGGAAAGGATTAGATTTCCTAGATCTATTAGTTGAGACCATAGAAGAAGTATCTAACTTTGATATCTTGGAAGTATATTCACATATAAATTCCTAAACCTTATACATGTTAAAAAAAACAAATCTTATTTTTCATAGAACAAGGTTTGGTCATAGGACCCCAGCTTGGAATCAATAGTGGCATCTAAAGGAAGAACCTAACTTACTGTCACACTAACATAAATCTTGGAAAACAAGAGGTATGATTTTGTTTGGGTGACCTTTTCAACTGCCAATAGTGATCTGAAGGATTCCTCTATAACTTTAAAAACCTCATTATTCCAAAACTCTAGGGGTAAGCCCATAAATCATACCCCACATCAGAGCATGATTCCCCAAGTCAATGCTCAGGTCTAGCTTATGTTTCCACTTGTGACTATTAAGGACATTTCTTGAGTTCACTCACAAAATCCAAGGGAAATTTGTGAGGAAAAAAGAGAGATCTTCTTGGAACATAAAGGAGACCAAGTCAAAACTTCCCACCACTTGAGTTGTTCCACATAAGGTCTAAACGGGGGAAATTTCCCAACAAAGGCAAGCCCTAAATCATTCATCAATCCATCAATGACCTTGTTAGGAACAAAGATAGTATGACCAGAGACCAACAAAGAGCTTGTGCCTTTGGAGGAGGAAGGGGAAAAATGATTACCCAACACTTTCTTTGCAAATGAAACATGAGGGGATGAAGGAGCATGGATTTTTTCTCCCAACTATAGGGGAGAAGAGTTAGGAAGGGCTTGGTCCAAAAGGAAGTCACTAACAAAGGAGAACCTATGAAACCACCTTGGCCAACTAGGAGCAACATATTTGATTGTTATCATGTGTTATTTTTTCACCTATAATTTCTTTTAGAATTTGTCAAAAATCAATTGAAAGGGGTCTCATAGTCACCACTTATCCACTCCTCTAAGTAATGTCCAAATGAACAACACTAAAGTGGGTGTAATGTAAACTTTGTGTATACTATCTATTTTATGAAATGTTATGTCATGTGAATATTTGATTATTTTATTACTTTCCTTTACATATTGAATATATACAATTGTTATTTATGATTGAAATTTTATTATTCGTATTTAAACTATGTCAAATTAGTTATTGCTTTGAAAAATATCAAATGTACTAACAATATGAAAAATATATTCAATTGAATTATAATAAGTAATTTTCATATTAAATAATTTTAGTTTAAAAAATAGTGTATATTAATTTATATATAAGATAAATATTTTGTAAATATATTTTTAATAATACTATTTTCATTCAATAGAAATTTATATTACAATTTTCACATGAATACATCCAATATAAAGATTATATTACAAACAAGAGTTGTGTTAGAACTAGAGTTCGTCTTATAAAAAATAGGATATTTACAAAGGTTGAAAATATGATTAGTAAGGTAGATTGACAAGAATTTAGTGCTAATATAAGCATAAAACTAGTTACAATACCATGCCCACAAAATAGACCCAAAATCATATGATCAACTTGAGAGTCATTTGAAACAACATTTTAAGAGGTGGTTAGCTTTCGATCACTAGTGGTGACATAAAGGACAATTTTTTTGATTTGTAATTGAACCTACAACATTTCTTATACATGTCAAAAGAAGTTCTTTTAAAGTTTTCCACAGACACCTAATTTTCGTGTCCAGTCCTCTCCAATTTTTTTAATGATTGTTAGTAGATTAGCTAAGTTTTCCCTTATGTTATTTGCTATATATATATATATATATATATATATATATATATATATATATATATATATATATATTTGTCTCTCTTAAACACTCTTTTTTTATTTTTAATAATGATGGATCACAATCTATAAAAATGATGTTTAAATTATGTACACAATAAAAAAGGTGAAGAAAATATTTTAATTTTAGTTATTATATCCTCTAAAAACTAATTTAATCACACAAATGGGTTTGATGAGAAACTAAATGTCACTAACTGAAATAAAACATTTCTAACCTCTCAATTCTATAGTATTTCTTATACACGTCAAAAAAATGTGATTTAAAAGTTTCTCACAAACACCTAGTTTGGTGTGTAATCCCTTACAAAAACATGATTGTTTCTTGGCTAGGTAAGGTAAAAAATAAATTTTAAATACTCTAGCTTACACACACACACACACACACACATACGCACACAACATTGATCTTTAAAATCTTTATGAAAATAAATTATTTTAAATTATCATTATATCCTTTAGAAACAATTTAATCATAGTAGTAAAACTAAATGTGATTAACTTAAATAAAATAGTTGAACTTCTAAGCTTATTTTTGAGGAAAAAAAGGTTCACACATGAACACACACACACACACACACATACATGCACACACACACACACATAGCACACACGCGTGCGCGCGCGCGCACACACACACACACATGTTAGAGAGAAATTAATAAGTTTGTGTCTTGGAAGTAAGTTCTCTCTCTATATTTTTGTTAAATATATTCTTTAGCATTCACTTTAAGAGGTTTTTTTATTTAACTTAACTTTTTCTTTTTTCAATAGACTTTGATATGAGTTGAAGTAGTATTTTAGAATTTTTATATGTTTCATTTATAAATATATAACAAAGAGATAGTGTTTTAGATAGTTTTTGAAAAAATTATAATTTAATATATAAATAATTTTTTTTGAGAAATTTTTTTTATATAATTTAGATAATATTTTTAAAATAAATTCTATTAAGATTAATTATTTATAGTTGATAATTTAATTAATTATATTTAACTTCATATTAAATTTTAAAATGATTAAAATAGTTTTTAAAAAGAATAAAACTTACATCACTACAAAAATATATGATATAATCTTTATAATTTAATAATAAAAAATAATCTTGGGGCCTGTTTGGCAACCGTAATACAAGTGGAATAGGCATATGTAAATTCTTAAAAATTTGAACTTTCTATTTGGATGCACCAAATTGGAATTGAAATAGGAATCAAATAGGAATACATATTCCAATTTTGGCCTAAAAATGAGTTTTTGTTCCACATAAATAGGTGGAATAAGAATACATACTCCTATCCCAATTTTATTTATTTTAGAAAACATACATTTTTGGATCCATGAATTCCTTATCAAATTCTAGCTGAACCAAACAAGAATAGGAATACTAGCCCCATTTTGAATTCAAGAATAAGTATGATAGAATAACTATTCTTATTATGGTGGTAGAGGCTTAGGCTCATGTACAATGAAGTTTTTGATTAAAAGTCCATATTCTCCAAAAGCCTAAAATGTTTTTCATAGAGATATTTTAGAAACATTAGAAAATTTAAGATAAATTTTGTGAGCTTGTTTTTCATTGGCCAGAAAATCTTTAATTTTATAAATGTAATTTTAAAAAAAAAAATAGCAAAAATATTGTCCACCAATCAAAATCAAGAAAATATTCTTGAAATAATAGAAATAAAAAAAAGATAGTTACAAACATTAGAGATATGTTTTAATTTATTTGAAAGCCCTGATTTCAATAAAATAAATGTCAAAACATCAACAGGAAAACATTAATTCTACAAATTTAGATTGTAGCCATTTATACAATCACTTTGCAACTTTTTCATTGGTTTCCCACTCTTTGGGCAATTTGAATTTGGATGAGGGAGGATGGCCCCCAGGGGCTAGGCCATGTCCCAAAATCTTTCTTGGACTTGCAACTTGTTCTAACCTTATTCGGGGTTGTCCAGGGGAGTGTAGATGTTGATCATCCTATCAGTGAGGTATTGGTGGAGTTAACAAGGGCATTTGTAGTGTATCAGGAGGATAAAATGAGTCCTACAATGACTCAAGGATGGAAGGATGTGGTCCTTGGAGAGACGATGATTCATGTCCCATTGGAAGCTACCAAGGTGATCAGTGGTGATGAGGGACTGGGAATCATTGTCCTAGATAGCCTGGTGAATAGTGTGTTTGCCAACCTAAAACTTTCCTAATTGGTAGGTTTGTAGCCTTTTCCCCATCGATTGAGATGGTCAGGAAGTGGGTAAGCCATAGATGGAAGTTATAGGGACTATGATTGTCTCGGCGACATCAACGAATCTATTTTTCTTTAAATTCATGGCTCCTAAAGAGATGAGAATGGTTTTGGTGGGGTCTTCGTCCTATGGAAAGCATACTCTAGTAGTTGCCAAGTGGCACCCTGCACTGGACCTAGTGAAAGAGTTGAACAAGATGGCTTTGGTTTGGATTAGACTCCTAGGACTCCCCTTGGAGTTTTCAAATGAGGGGATCCTAAAGTCTATTGGGAATTCCTTTGGACATTTTTTTGTGGTAGACACAGTTACCCTATAGAAGTCTAGGCTGGTGTTTATAAGATTCAATGTGAATGTTGTATTGGGTACTTCCTTACCTGAGTCCATTATTCTGAGCTTGAAGTGGGGTAAGAAAGTGCAACCCATTATCTATGAAAATGTGGAGCTTTTTTTCCAAAAATTATTGTCATTTAGGCACTTGGTAACATATTTCAATAAGAATAATAAGTTAGTTGAGGGGATATCAGTAGGGGAGAAGGAAGTTGTGCTTGTTTCTTCAGAAATGGGAGAGAAGGGAGTTGTGTCCCTAGACAAATGATAAGGAGAGCTAGAAGAGAATGCGAAAAAAGTTACTTCACCTAGGAAGGACCTAGAAGAGAAGGTAGTTACCCACTAAGGAGAGGGGGAGAGTAAGAGGATAGAAGAGAAGGTGACCCACCAAGGAGAGGGGGAGATTAATATGGCAAAGGCTTCAAAGAGGACCTATGAATCATATGGGCCTCTAAAGGGGTTAGAGGAAGGTGAAATTTTAAATGAAGTGGAGACCTTCCCCTTTCTACAAGGGATTGTAGATCTACTTAGCACCCCTTCGAGAAACATGGTGATTGAGGAGGTATTTGGGGATAGGGTGGATAAAGGGAAAGCTTTGGAGAGTGGTAAAGATAATGACTTGGAGGAGGTGGATGTAGCTAGAGTACTTTTTTGGATTGAAGATGTTCCCCCAACTTCTAAGAAGTTGGAACTGCTGGCCACATTGGAGTACATGGAAGGGAAATGGAAAACCCAGTGAAGGCAGACAAGAGTATCAAAGAAATCTAAGGTCAAGATAGAGTTAAAGATGGATGTGGAGAAATCTGGGAAAGAAAGTAGAAGAATGAAGTAGATGGTAAGGGAGGTGGCTAGTGGTAGGAAACCTACCTTGGAGTCCTTGAAAAAAGGAAGAAAATGATCATTCTATCTTGGAATATGAGAGGGTTGAACAACCCACAAAAATAGTTTTCTCTCAAGCAATAGCTGTCTAATTTGAAAATTGATATCCTTCTAATCCAAGAAATTAAAATGATTATGTCTAACTTGTCCAATGTATTGCTAATTATATTTGGCAAGGTGCTAAAGTTTATTATACTAAGGTGGAGGGTGTGTTAGGAGGTGTGGCTACTTTATGGAACCCAAGTGTTGGTAAAGGTAGTTTAATACATTGTTCTAGAAACTATCTAATCAATGAACATAAGAAAGATGATAAGATATGGAATATTGTTAATGTGTATGCTCCTAATTCTAGGCAAGGAAGGAGTTCTCTATGGGAGGAGTTGTCTATCTTTCTCTCTAGCAGCAAAAGTACTTTTTGTATGAGAGATTTTAACTCACCTTTGTACCACTCAGAGAAGGTTAGAGGAATAGTGGATTTTAATGACAGTATGAAGGATTTGGCTAAATTCTTTAATAAAAATGACTTAATGGATATGGATATGCATGTAGTGAAGTTCACCTAGTCAAATAATAGGAAGCGATTTGACTTTTTGCAAGTAAAACTAGATATACTTTTGGTTTCAGCTGGCTGGGAGGGTCTAACTTCCTCCTCTCTCACAAGATTACCCAGAACATTCTTGGACCATGCTCCCATCTTTTTAAATTGGAAATAAGTGTCCTAGGGGAGAAAAATACTCTTTAGATACGAAATAATGTTGCAATCTCATCTTGATTTTAGTACTAGGGTGGTGGAGTGGTGGGGGATTAGTGTGGAAGGAATAGCTATGTACAAACTTTCTACTAAACTAGAGAATGTTAGAAGGAATGTGCGACCTTGGCAGAAAAGATTTTTTGGGGATATCTTTAAAACTAAGGTGGAGGTGGAAGAAAATTTAGAGGAGCTCTAAAAAGAAATGGGGGAAGGCTTAGCCTTGAAAGATATGATTCTAGAAGACAATAACTATAGAAAGGTCTCAAAGGATATGATGATTAGAGAGGAAACCTTCTAAAAGTAGAGATCTAGGGTGTTATGGCTCAAGGTGGGGGACAGGAATACTACTTTTTTTCATAGATCAACATCAATCCATAAAAGGAGAAACATGATTGACACTGTCAAAGATGATAATAAAATGAAGCTCACTAAAATTGAAGAAATAGGTAACTAGGATACTACTTCAAGAACTCTTATATGGAGGAGTAGAGAAATATCAAGGATAAGGACAGACAATGGCTGATTAATTCCATGTCCACTATGATCTTGGCAAAGGAGAATGAGGAACTAACATATTTGGTCACTAAGGAGGAAGTCCACAAAGCTATCTTCTCTATGAAAGCCTACAAATCCTCGAGCCCTGATGGTTTCCCCCTCACTTGCTTCCAACACTTTTGGGATATGGTTAAATTGGATCTAGTCTGGGCTACTCGTGACTTTTTCAGAACTAGGAAGCTTCTCAAGCAACTCAATAAAACATTTATTTCCCTAATCCCAAAGGTCAAAGGCCAAAGGGTCCTCTTCAATTTGAGAACAATTAGCCTCTATAACACTACTTATAAAATCTTTTCTAAAATTATGGTAAAAAGGTTAAAACTATTGCTACATAAATTCTTAGGGAAAACCTAGAATGGGTTTGTTTTGGGGCACCAAATCCTTGATGTAGCCATAACTACTCATGAGGTGCTTCACTCTATGGAGAAGAGTGGTAATCTAGGTATGGCTTTCAAAATTGACATCTCTAAAGCTTATGATAGGATCAATTGGACCTTCTTGGATGAAGTTATGGTTAAAGATGACTTTAGTCAAAAGGTTAGAAGGATGGTCAAATCAATGTTTGAAATTGTTAATTCCTCAATGTTGGTGAATGGTTTTCCTTGGGGGTACTTTGGTGGGGAGAGGGGACTAAGACAGGGTGACCCTATCCCTCCCTACTTGTTTATCATGGTAGCTGAAGTGCTAGGAAGGGCATTCCCAAGAAAGATGCAAGCGAGGGGGAGGTGATCAAAGGTATTAAGCTAGCCTCCACACTTCCATCCAAGGTGATTCAATAGTTTTTGAATGAAACCTTCCTAAGTGGGGAATGCTCTATGGGTGAAGCTAGAGCATGGAAATTTTTCCTAGAAGTTTATGCGATCAATGTGGGATAGAAAATTAATTTGGATAAAGTAAGGTGTTGTTCTTCAAAACTCCTCTCGATATTCAATGGAGGATCATAAATATTTTGGGGTGTGATACTATTGCGTTACCTGACACGTATCTAGGCCTTCCTTTGACAGCGAAAGATGTAAGTAACAACTTTTGGAATAAAAAATGGAAAAGAAGTTGATTGGGTGGAAAGGTAAAACTCTAAGTAGTGTGGGTAAGCTTTAGCTTCTGATTTCATCCCTCCAAAGATTATCTATGTATTTCCTATTGTTGTTCAAAATTACCAAGTGTATGGTAGACAAATTGGAGAAAATACAATGTAACTTCCTTTGGTTAGGAGGAAGTGAGAAGAATAGGTTAAGCTTGGTAAGCTGGGAAATAGTATGTAAACCTAAGAGTAGAGGAGGCTTGGGAGTTAGAAGGATATCTAGTTAGAATAATGTGCTTCTCTCTAAGGTGGGGTGGAACCTAATGAAGGAGGCAAATTGGTGTAAAATTTTTAAAGCCATGTATCTAGGAAATTTGGAATTCTCTCACTGCACCTAGAGAATTGATCTTCCTATGTGATCTAAGATTTGGGGAAATATTGTGAGAAATAGAACTATGTTGAAAGAAGGTGTGAGGTGGCTAGTGGATAATGGTAATATGATTAATTTATGGGAGGATCTATGGCTTACTGATCAACCTTTAACAAGATCAAATTATGGGTCCCTTTAGGATTATATTCAGAAGCAGATTGGGAATAAGGTTGTTGATTTTATTGGCCGAGGGAGGAAGTCGAAAAAGGTGGAATTGCAATAGAAAGCTTCAAATGGTGGGGAGCTAATTGAAGAGCTAAATGGTCTACTTGAAGGGTATGGAATCTAGGGAGTAGACCAGAATGATGCATTCATTTGGAAGGCTACATTGACGAGGGAATTCTCTATAAGATCTACTTACAATTTAATGTTTGATAAAGCCTTAGAGCCTAGTTACTAGGGGAATATATGGTTTAATCATTTAATCCCAAAGATTAATATTTTCATGGGAAAATACTCACTATTGATAACATTATGAAAAGGGATTTTCAATTATCCAATAGATGTTATTTGTGTAAGAAAATGGAGGAGAATATTACCCATTTGTTCCTTCATTCTAATTATGCTTATAATGTTTGGGGGAAGTTACTATAGAAGCTAGAGGTGACCTGTGTGTTTAATAAGGGATTTGAGAAATTCGTTGAGAGGTGGCATGGTCCTTTTGCCCACCCCCTCCTTGTCATTATGTGGAAGGCAATCCCCCCCATGCCTGTTGGGATATTTGAAAGGAGAGAAATAATAGGGCATTCAAGAATGAACAAAGAAGTGAGGAGGTTGTTGTGGACAAGATTTTCAAACTTTTGGTTAAGAACATGAAGTGTAGTAGGTGGAGAAAGCCAATGTTCCCCCCTAATCAGTTGGATATTAGAATTGTCAAGTGCTAGAGCTTAGAGGAGGGGATAATGGTGACAGATAATTCCAATATGTTAGCAAGAAGGACATGACAGACACCCTTGAGAGAGAACTGGGTTAAGCTCAACTTTGATGGTAATACCAGAAAGGAGGGATCGATGGGAGGAGGTATAGTTAGAGATAGTGAGTGAAGGATGGTATTGGCTTATACTAAATAGCTAAGAATGCATCCAACAATATTGTGGAATCGATGGCTCTTTATTGGGGTCTAAAATTGGTGATTAGTGTGGGATGGGAATATGTGGTGATTGAAGGTGACTCAAAAATCATTATAGAGACTGTTAAACGTATCATGAAGGAAGGGTGGGCTATTAAATGTGTTGTAGAAAACATCATACACTTATTAGTTATTTTTAATATATTTGAATTGAATCATATTTTTTGGGAGGGAAATGTGGTGGTAGATGGAATGGTGGCTTTAGCCTAAATGTGAAGGGGCTAAGATGTTGGATGGAATTTAATGCCTTGACAAATTTGGTAAGAGATTTAATGTTTAAAGAAATTAAGCATGTTGAAATCAAGCTAGAGAATCATTTTAAATTTTTGTGACTTGTTGCTGAGTAGATAAATAGGATAGAGTCATTATGGACAGATGGGAAGGAGTGGTGAAAAAGGTACTTGTGATAATAAATTTGCATGGCCTGAAAAAGAAAGAATTTTGAAGTTTGAGATGAAAGGAATTTTAATGATTTTTTTGTGTGTGTCCTTGTATAGTGGGATGAGTAAAAGTTCAAATTTGAAATGGTTTGAGAGTATTGGAAATGATGGAAAAGATTGGAAAATACATAGAGGTGGTCGACACATAACAGTTATGTCTAGATGGGGAGTTGCTATTATTAAAAATAAAGGCCTTAATACCCACTTAAGGGCTATTATTTTTATGCCTAAGTGTGACTTCATTCTTAGTAATTTCTTCTAGGTTTGGGAGAAGAAGAGAGTTTTAGGGAAAATTTTAGAGATGGGAGGAGATCTTTTGTGAATTGAGCCTTCTAGGATAGAGAAGAATGCTAGGAAGCCATTGGTGTGGTACATGCTGAAGGAACGTGGTTTTCTCTTGTTTATGAAGGCATTGAATGGGTACAATGACAATTATTCCCTATAGTTTGTCAATTCTTGGGAGGACCGAAGAATCACAATCAATGGAATCTTGTTTCATATCTCTAAGGAAGTCATCTCTTTGGTGATGGGTCTTGCTATGAGGGGAAATTTTAAATGGAAAAAAGTGATAAGGGTGGTTGACGAAGTGAGTCTACAACACTTCTTCTTGGAAGGGGAGTAACCTATTTGACATAGAGGAGGATTTATGTAGGAGAAGCTCCCTAAGCCATACATGAGGTCTGTCTAATGTTGATGAAGTACCTAACTCTAGAATGGAGGTATGGTATCTATTATTACTATCATTTCCCTCTCCTAAACCATGTTCACCACCATGACTTAATTTACATTCCTTTCTTTTTGTTACATGATTTAGAGGATGCAATTATTGATGTAAAAGAAAAAATGAGGAAGGGTGTTAAATATACCATTCTACATCAAGGGTTGATGTTCCAGCTGTATCAATTTCACCATGCTTTGGTTCCCCCTATGATTGTTGAGATTGATATTCCTGCTAGTGGGTCCCCTATTGAGATGAAGCCCACCCCCCCAGGTAGAAAAGGGAAGTCGGATAAAGGGAAAGAGAAGGAACTGAAGGAGTTAGAGGATGAGGGGAGGGGTGGTAGGAGGAGGTCTAGGGGAATTGCAAAATCAAATGCTAAAAGGAAACTGAGATTAGGGGCCTCATAGGAGGAGGAGTCAGTTTCAAAGGATATGGGCTAGATCCTAAACAAAGGATCAAAGAGAAGGCTTCAAATTTTGGTGAGGGCAACATGGAGGAGGAGGAAGTGGAGGTTGTTGATTCCTCATGGTCTAGCTCAGGAGGTGGGATTACAGAAAAGAAAGAGATGATGCATGTATCGGCCACCAGTGGGTTGGGATGTGTGGACTTAACTTAGGATCAATTCCAAAAAACTATGGATAGGGTTCTCTCCCCTATTATATCCTCTCCTATTAAGGTTTCTTCCAAAGATAATGCTAACCCCCTAATAGTGTAGAATGTCACTAAGGAGCAGGCGGATGACTACCATTATAACAAGTAGGAGGTCACCATGGAGGTCCAGAAGATGACTGACAATGAAATGTGGTAAAGAATCCATGCTCTAGAGGAAAGAATCTGTCTCTTGACTAAATGTATTGTCAAGGTGACACATACTACTGCTATGACACTACAAGTGCTCAAAGGTCAGGACGATGATTTTCCAAAGGAGGACTCCAAGATGTTATTTGACTTGCTTGCGAAAGATTGGGCTAATATCCTCCTAGGCAAGAAAGATGCCAAGAAGCCTTAAGACTCTTTCCTTTGTTTTTATGTTTCCTTAGCTTATTTAGTTCTCGTATAGGTAGTAGTTATGTTATGCCTACTGATACTCTTTTAGCTATGTTTCTGAACAATGTTTTTGTGTTACAAGTGGTAGGGGGTAATTTTGGTTGGTGGTAATATGCTAGTGGTTCACCAGTTTGACTGTTTTATGGGCCACCCCTCTAGTTTTTGGCTACTTTTAATTCAAAAACATTAATCTTGCCTATAGATAGATGGGACTAATAAAATTTAATGATTTATTATTTAAATCTGCCTACAAATTTTATAAACTAGACATGTTAAATTATTAGTACCTGCCTTTATAAGGCAGGGAACTAATGTTTTCATTAGACCCTGTCCTATTTAATTTTTTAGCTCATCCTATGTTATATTTTGATTTTGTAAAGGTTGGATATAAAAAATATTTTCATATAATAAATGCTAATTTTCTATTGGTCTATGGATAATTTCCTGGGGATTAATTGATTTATTGGGGACAAAAAAATATTTGAAAAAACAGCACAGCGGATGGAGAAAACATGTTTGAAAAGGCAGTGCAATGGATGTATTTATGCTATGGAAAAGAAAAACATTAATAACATTAAATCATGCCCCAGTTTTTAACCAATAAATTACCAATGCACATGACAAATTAAATTCCATCGCCATTATCATGTTTAGAAGCTTCTCTATTAAATAAAAAAATGGTGAGCTCATGTTCTACAATTCTTTATTAAAAGGATGCCTATCCCATTCTACAATTCTCGATGTCTTTAGATTTAAAGGGAAAAAAATTGTACTTTAAATAACATAGGGTTTATATTTTAAAAACATTCAAAAATATTGTTTAATTCAATTCAATGCATTTTTTTCATATTTAAGTTTTTTTTTTACATAATTTATAAGAATTATAGGTATTCGTATTTTTTTTTTTTTAGTAGTTCAAGTTTCATAAAGAGAAAAATTTAATTTATCATCGTCTCCTAATTATTATGTTTTACGAAAATAGTGAAGTACAAACTTTTGCATTAGATATTGGTAATGCAATAGTTACATTGATTATAAGCTCTTGTACAAGCACTTCGAAATTTTTGAAATTTATATGTATAAAATCTTTTACAGTTTACAATGATACATGTTATAATTTATATTTTATTAATTTTTTATATGATATTTTAAATTACATTTAACCATAAACTCCTTACTTATTATACATATTAAAATAAGTAATAATGCATGAATACATAAAATAATTATAATTTGAAAAATGTATTATAAAGATATCAAGATTATCTATGTATATTCTTCTTATATAAAAATATTACATCTACTTCTAAATTTGTAACTTTTTTTTGTTATTATTTATTAAGCAATTTTAGTAATCATTTAATCATTCATACTTTGTTATATACATGATGATAACTATAAATTTTTATTATTATATATTTACAATTTCAATCTTTAATTACGTTTAGACTAAATTAATTTTGATTAACAAAAAATCAGCTATTTCATTTTTAATGCATTCTAAGACAAAGAAAATTCAAAAAGAATCTTAACTTTGATTTACCTTTTCAATATTATTTTCTTATGAATAAAATAATTATCAATATATGCAGATTTCTATTTATTTACTAGTACTCTATATCTTTTGTATGTAGAAGTCAATCTTGCTAAATGAGAATCTACACATTTGTTCAAGCAATCATTACTTTCATCTATACCTAAAAAAGTCAAGTGCTACAAACTTGTTTATGACTTTCATAAATGGAAAATAACAAATATGATGTTTCTTATCTTTGAAATGATTTCCTACATGCTAACAATGTTCTTTAGTTCTTTCCACTTGATACTTCAAAAATACTTTTACTTTTTGCTTACTGCAATTTGCACCAATCATTTTTAAATGGCACTAAAATAAATTAAGAAACTTGGATCAAGTTTGTGCAATTTGTTTCCCTAATTACTTTGTAATCCATATTCATTAAAATACATATACATAAGAGCCCACTCCTCTCAAAGACAGAGACTCCAGCTCATCAAGAGCTCTTGTTTGCTTTATTTAAAAGCAAAATGCTAGAGTCAATACTTTCTAATATTTTCCCACGGTGAAGGACCCACAACATTTAAATTATGATAAGGTTAAATTGCCTATCCACTTCGGTCAAGATTTATATGACTTTGGTTTCTTTACTTTTTGCCCTTGGTCATTCTTGTACTTTTCCAAAGAGATTCCGAAGCAATGGGCGCTCAAAAGGAAAAGGGAAAGCCCAACACAATTATTATTATTATTAGTATTACATCATAGTCATGGAGTGTCATACACCACGAGTTTGGAATAAACATTGAAAAACCATAAGTGCGTTGCTCTCCAAGATGCCAAATTGAGTGGACGTTTATTTTCTTATCACATTGTGGATGACAGTTCGATCAGTTTTGGAAAGGATAGAAAATACATAAATATATAAGCCTCCAAATTGGTAGATATATGTCTATGCAGCAGATTAATTGTACCTGATTGTTTATATTATTAATTGAATTGAAAATTATAAAATTACTGGTTTCCATTAAAAGTCAATAAATGGTCACATCTGTGCAAATAATCGGCCGTATCTGATCATTCTCGCACAAATGAGTGCACGGCAGAAAATTAGTCGAATGGACCCAAAGTTTGTACATAATTGCGTGGTGTAGTAATCGGTCGTGGGAATCAAAGGCCATGGATGACAGATGCAATTATACTACCATAATCGGTGAGTGACTTTTATTTGTTTATTTTGAGCTGGTAGTGGTGAAGAGCTACAGAATAAATCATTTGGACAAAGAAGGTGAACACGATTTGCATTTGTGCAACATCTGGTATGGAACACATTTATATTTTGAAAATTTTACTGTGTATTTTAGTAATGAAACTTTTAGGGTTAGAATACTATTAGTTTAGATAATATGAATGATGGTTTCATCTATAAATCACTGTATTTTGTTTTGTAGCATGGTTCTAAACAGAAGGTATAGATGTCCAAGCATTTAGGTCATTTGAATATATAAATTTTTTCTCCTTTATCTTTTAGGGTTACAATTGAAAATATCGATTTATTTCTTCTCATCATTTGCGTTATTCAATTTTTATTATATTTGTCTTGAAGAAATGGGGTTCATACCAGAAATATGTGGTATTTTATCATTATAGCTTGATATAGAAGACATCAACTTCAAACATTGTAGGTTTCCCATTATATTTGCTGTATTTTTTATCGTCATAATGTGTAGATTTTGGCCGGGCTTAACGGCACCGGCTAATTTGCAGTATTTTTTATCGTCATAATGTGTAGATTTTGGCCGGGCTTAACGACACCGGCTACGGTGCAACATATTTGCACCGGCCGGTGATATCATTTCTTCATGTCCATCCATCATCGTACTCTGTCACATCTGTACCGTTGAGTTAATGGTTAGGAAAAATACGTAATGTCAATTGCACATAGTGCAAGTTATAATTTTTTTTGAAGTTAGTGTAACTTAAACACTTCTTTTGTGTGTGCTTGTTTTGAACTTTTAAAGTTTATTTAAGTAAAAATTGAATGAATAATTTGTGAGTTCATTCAAATAATTCAATATAGATTTGTTTTAATATGTTTTACGAATTACTCAATTTTAATATGTTTTACGAATTATCATATATATATATATATATATATATATATATATATATATATATATTTTATTTTTCATTTACATAAATTTGAAATTTGTTTTTTTTTTTTTTCAAAATTTTAAATGAATTATTTTTAAAACTTTCTTGATATTAAATTTAAAATTATAAAAATTTGTCCTATTTTTAATGACAATGTATGATTTATAATTTTAAGTATAATTTGATAATAGATTATAAATTTAATAAATTAGAAGTTTTTTTCAAAGAAAAAAAAAACTTTTATTTAACAATATATAATAGTGACAAAATTTAATTATGTTTCTATTTTACATATTAAAAATAAAATAAAATTTATACTAATTGTTTTATTTTGTTGTATTTCATTTTGATGATTATATATATATATTCTACCTTAGGTTTGTTAAACTATCTTAATGTTATATTCTTATATACTTTTAGAATTTTTATTTTTATTTAGACATTACATTTTAGTTTTAGAAAACATTATTCATTGATACATATATCTAAAGATACATTTTTATATCTTTATATAGATAATACAAATTCATTAAAGTACAAACTATATAAAAACATAAAAGTAATTGAAAAGTACTTATTTTAAATCTTCATATTATTATTATTAGTAATTATAAATATATTTATAAACATTCTAAAAATATAAAAAATATCAATTGCTAATGTGTCATACTAATATTTTAGAATTAAAATTTTAAATATATAAAATATTAAAAACATTGATTTAAACTCATCTTCCATTAGATGTAATATATAAGTATTTTCTTTAAAATATTTTAATTATCTAAAATAGTATTTATTTCTTTACTATCTTCTTATATATATATATATATATATACCTTAATGTTTAATATTTTTTATTCATACGAGCTTATTATTATTATGACTACTATGCAAATTTGTTGTATATAATATTACAATAATGATTTTAATTTAGTTAAATAAAATATTTATAAGTAGATTTTTATTATTATCTTTATATTATTATAAATACATAAAAATTATAAGATAGTAAAGAAATACTATTTTAGATAATTAAAATATTTTTAAGAAAATACTTATATATTACATCTAATGGAAGATGAGTTTAAATCGAATTTTTTAATATTTTATATATTTAAAATTTTAATTCTAAAATATTAGTATGACACATAAGTAATTGATATTTTTTATATTTTTAGAATGTTTATAAACAAAATGAAATACAACAAAATAAAACAATTAGTATAAATTTTATTTTATTTTTAATTTTTAAAATAAGAACATAATTAAATTTTGTCAGTATTATATATTGTTAAATAAAAGTTTTTTTTTTCTCGAAAAAATAGCTTCTAATTTATTATATGTATAATCTATTATCAAATTTAAACTTAAAATTATAAATCATACACTTTCAAGTTTTATAATTTTAAATTTAATATCAAGAAAACTTTAAAAATAATTCATTTAAAATTTTGAAAATAAAAGAGACAAATTTCAAATTTATGTAAATTTGAAAAAATCAAATTTGATAATTCCTAAAACAAATCTATGTTGAATTATTCGAATGAACTCACAAATTATTCATTCAAATTTTACTTGAATAAACTTACGTAAAAATTCAAAACAAGCATGCACAAAATAAGTGTTTAAGTTACATTATATTAAAAATATATATATACCTTGCACTATGTGCAGCTGACGGTACGTATTTTTCGTAAACATTAACTCGTGGTACAGTGTGACAGAGTACGATGGTACAGATGTGACAGAGTACGATGATGGATGGACATGAAGAAATGATATCACCGGCCGGTGCAAATATGTTGCATCGTAGCCGATGCCGGACTTAACCGGCACACTCGAAGCAGGTGCGTGGGCCCCACTTTTACCTTCGGACTGTCATTTCCCGTTCACAGCATTTGGTTTCCACCGTTTTCGATGCCTAACGTCTGTTCCTTCGTATCCGTCCGCTTCAAAATATGAGGCCGTTAACATTTGAATTTTCACACTTCCCGCTCAGAAGTTTTAAATTGTTGGACAGCGCGAAGTGGGGGTTATGTATATGTTTTTATGCAGCAGACAAGACGGGGGTATGCTCATTATGCAGTTGGGAAATGGGAGTTTCGAAACAGTGTATAGGCATCTACCAAAGAATGACCAAAAGAAAATACGCGTGTACGCAAAATGTGCAAGCAGCGACTGCCTTAAATCAGCATGGAACGATATGACTGTAAGATATCCATAATTTTCTTTGTCGACAAAGATTCAAAACTTTCAACCAAATGCGATGCCATATGTAATCCTCCCAGCCTCTGCAAAAATGGTTAGGATAGGCTATTGAAGAATTATTTGACAGTGTCATGGCTCTAAATTTTAACTTTTTTAAGTATTAAAAAAAATTTCCCCAAATTTTTTAATTTTTCAGGAAGACAAGTTTGTAAAATGTGAAGCAACTTCTTTATGTTTAAACATACTTAGATAGTCATCTATTAACAAGAAAGCATATATAAATTTAAGCAAGTGCCACGTAGTGGCGTGTACTTGCCGTTATAGTTGTAATGTAGTTATAATTAATAAAATACAAAGATAATTGCAATTAATTCAATAAATATGTAGTTATAGTTAAGAAAATACATATGTAGTAGTTATAGTTCATATTTTAAATTTTATTGTATTTGCCGTAGGCAATATACTAGTTATCTATAACTAGTTATTATTCTTTTCTACTTCAACCAATCAAATGCAAGTATTTCTACTTTCAAGTTTAAGTTTTCAGTTTTGTAATGTTTAAACGTATGGTTTTTAACTTCGAAAATTGTGAAAATTATTTTCTTACAATTTCATTGGCTCATATATTTTGGGTCTTATATGAGCGGATTTGGAGGAACCACTACCCAAAATTTTCGAATGAAATATTTATTAAAGTTTAAAACCAATGTAATAACATATGATAAATTTCATATTTGATTTTTCTACCTTAGAGCTACCAATTCTTTTCTAGCATTTTTCTGATAAGGTTTAAATTCAATAATAATTAAACTTCTTCCTATTTCAATTTTTAATTTTAATCTTTATGTCTGATTTTTAATTTGTAAAATCATCAATTTATTTTACTTGTTATTTTCAGTCTTACTATTCTATTAATATTCTTACTATTATAACTAACAATACTATTATAACTAACAATAAAACATATTATAACTGACAATAAAACATATAGAATAATTTATATTATAATAATAACATTATATTAATATGAAATGTTAATTAGATTAAATAATATTAACTATTACACAATTATTACTTTCTAACAATTAAAATTTTAACTTTCAACTATTTGAACTTTAGGCAAATAGTAAATACATGCCACTATGTGGCACTTGTTTTATATGTTATAGATAGTTTTAATCATTTTTGAATATAATATAAAGTAATATTTGAAATATTAATAAATGACATTGAATTGAAATAATAATAAATGATATTAAATTGTTGAAATAATGAGTTGTGCTCAACTTTGGTACTAGAAATATACCTATAAATGCCTAACATTGATTTTTCCTCTCAATGAATTCTGATGTGGAGTAAAATATCAATTGGGATTGAGCTCAATTATTTTAGTTGATTGGTACATATTCACATTTATTAATTTTAAATATTTAGATTTATGAGAGAATTATTAGTAATCATTTTTCATACTTGTTAAATTTTTTGTAAAATATAATTGTGATAAGTGAAGGAAAATTTATATTCTATTGAATTAAGATAATTTTATCAAAATCATATTTTAAATTTTTTATTTGCGCACCCATAAGCCCCACTTCCATTATTTTTTACAATTCAATCCTTCAGCATTGCTTTCATGCCCTAGAAAATACATCATCACAAGTAGTAGTATAATGAGTTGTTTGCATTGACACAGCATGCCTAACAATTAACAAGAAAGTTATAATGTTGGAATTTAATGTGTGGAATATAGAGAGATTTTTTTTAGTTTTTATTAATTTTCGTAAAATATACTTTTTGGAACTTACATTTCAAATTTTATATTTCTCATGATGATTTCCATACCATAAGCCCTACCCCCATTATCATGTCCAAAATAAAAAATGATGTAAAATTATATATTGTATTACAATAATATTTTTTTAAATAAATTTAAATTTTTTCTAATTTATAATATGATATGTTTTCAAATTTGATTAAATAAGTTTCTTTAGGACATTGTGAATAAAATATTATCATAGTAATGTTTAACCTTAAGGAGAAATAAAATATTTAATGAATCCTAAATTCTTGCCGAAGATTATGAATATGGAGCTCTGGTTCGAAAAAAGGGGTCGTATAAGAGAAAATTGATTGAGCCAATCAGAAGTGAATAAAATCAATTATATCAAATTTGAAATTAATAAATATTTATTAAAACTTTAGTAATAATGAAAGCCAAAAAAAATACAAACATCTAATTGGTTTGAGAGTGAACAACTATTGATTAATTCAGAAGAACTGAATACAATAGTACATTGCCTACGACAAGTACAATAAATTAATAGTGTTATATTATGAAAATAATATACTTGTTTTTAATCTCTTGAATATGTAATTTTAGATAGTAAATAGAAATTAATCATCTAAAGAAATAAGATAAAAGAGTCTAAATAAATAATTCTTTAAAATATTAAATATTTAGGAAGGGAATCAATCATTTAAGAAATTGACAAAAATAAGATTAGTTGAAAATTCTAATTGTATCCCTCCAGAATTAATATTTTTTTTGAAAATCTACAAATTATAAATGGTGTAAAATAATAGAATCTGTAGGGACCACCACTTAAAATATATTTTGTGGTAAAAATTTGATTATTGGTTAAGTCATATCATGTCATTAAAATGATATTGATAAACTTGGCCATCATATAAGATAAAAATTTAACTACCTATCAAATATGTCAATCAATTGAAACATATCTCACAAATTATAAGTAATTTTTTGGTACAAATAGATAATTCAATAGGACAAACAAAAACAAGTAATAAAAGCATTAGATAATATGAAATCAACTATAAAAGCACTAGTTGAGGCTAAGAAGTCCTAAAATAAAAATCCATGAGACAAAATGGTATTGTAAGAAATGAGGATATTACAACTATTGTGCTAAAATTAGTTGAACTACTTTCATCTAGATGACTCACTCTCCTGGTTTAAAATTTTAAGGAGTTTTTTCTTGAACTAGAAATTAAATCATTAGAAAACAAGTTCAATGAAATGAATGCATATGAGGAAGACCTAAAAGTATAATAGCATGAAGCAAAAATATTGGCCTTCATGGAGATTTTTAAAGCAAAAACACATGACAAGAGATACAATGGGTCAAATATAACTATAACATTGAAATAAGAAAGAGTTGTGTGATGTTCATAAAGTTGCAATTGAGGAGATCAAATCTAGTTCTCCATAAACACTAAAGTAAGGGGAAGGACCCTGTTAGAATATATAGTCCACTAATATAACTAAGTGAGAGGGGGTGAATCGGTTATCCAACTATTGTCATAAACATTAACCTTAAACAAACTTAACCATGTGAGTCATATAAACTGAAACCACAACATGATATTTATGCACAATTCACACCAGATATGTTAACTAGGGAAACCCTTGATTAGAGGGAAAACCCCAGTGGGGATGGTACCCACAAGATGATGTACTAATATAAATATTCCTTGTTAGAGGACAGGCTCTGTTAGGAGTCTATTACAACATTCAGTACATATGAGTCCCTATTAGGAGACTTTTGAAACTGTGTTAGAAGATTCCAACCCTGTTAGGAGTTGTGGAAGATAGCTGGACCCACTACCCAAACAACTTCAAGGTCCCACTGTCCAAATGATCTCTATATTATTCCTTGTAGAATAATAGAACTATAAATTGTACTGTACTTCTTTTGTCTTTGTTCTGTCAACTGGACTTCTCCCCCTTCAAATCTTGTAACTAGATCTCATATTGCACATCCAATGCTCCCGTAGATTGCTTACACACATTTAGTAAGCATTCTGCTCCTTCTTGAGATGCGCACTAATACTTCACATTCTACTTGATCCTCTCTATCCAAGTCTCTTTACAAAAAAGGAAAACAATTTTCCTTTATACCATATCTTCATAATAATTCCTTGAGTCGGCCTTGAGGCTTTTTCAATTAAGTAAAATAAGTTAATTAATTAATTCTCAATTACAACACTGCTGGCTCACAGTCTATACCAAACTTTACACGTGTGAAACTACATCTTGTGCACATGCTGGCATCATCACATAATTGTCCTCTATCACTGTTAGCTGCACATCACCTTTATTACGTCTCAAATAAAAGATAGTGATAGATCATCATAACTCTATTTTCCAATGCTTTGTTTCTACACTACTTCTAGTAAAATAGGTGTAACTTGCATACAACATCAAATCAAACTTAGTCCTTTGAACCACGTCATCAGAACAACCTCAAGAACATGTCCTCCACTATGCAGCATCTAAAACTTCCTTAGCTTCTACACATTCTAAGATTACTATTTGTTATTCTTCTAGTCCTAACAGAGATACTATCGTGTTGACATCAATGACAAATATAGTCATGAATGTAACATATCAATAATCTTCAATGCTTAGGATACTCCCCCTATGTATTATTATCAGCATTCATGCTAATAGACCCCACCACTATATAGACAATCTTAACTTTGAATAATATGGGTTTGATCACCTCTAACAAAAGTAATTAGAGAGAACCCCTAGGAAATATTGCAATATAGAGGTTTTATTTTAATTTAATTATTTGTGAGTTAGTTATACATGTTAATCCATGGTAGAAGTTGAAATTAGAATTTATAGTTTTGGGAATACTATAGATTGTCATTTTCAGTGTTGTTAAAATTTAAGAAGAATTCAATGAGAAATATTTTTGGATACAATTGATTAATTGTGTATTGTCTTTGATGTTACCCAAATGTCATATCACTATCAGTTAGTGTATGTCAAGCTCGCTCAGACATTGAAGACATTTTTTTGTGGCTAGTGAGCAATCTAGACTTTTCCTAGTTCAAAAGGCAGTGTCTACTGAGTTCACTCAGGCGCCAAAGAAAAGTCTATGGATGATGAGTGTTAACCGAGCTCACTCAGTTAATCAAGGAAATGTTTGATGGAACTAGTGCTAATCAAGCTCACTCAGTTACCAAAGGATCTATGCAAGTATGCAGTGTTAATTGAGTTCACTTGGTTAACATAGGAAAATCATTTCTAAGTTAGTGTCTACCAAACAGGATTGGCTAATGAAGGATTTTCTTGTTTTGGCATATTGAATTCAATTGATTTGATTGTTGGTTCTAGCTTACTAAGAAAGATGAATATTAGTTATTGCAAGTTGCATTTGAGCCAACTTGACAATATAAAAGATATAAATAAAAGGTCAAGTTGAGGATTAAAAAGAAAAAGATGGATATGCAAATGTATTGAAGATTTGATGATGAAAAGAGGAAGTGAATCAAAAGGATAAATAGAATATCCTTAAGAAGTTGAAAAGTAGGATCAAGTATACAAGCCATAATTGAGATCTGTAATCAGCAATTCAGATGCATCCAAATCAGGTCATGTCATTGTTACTCTCTAACCATTGTAGCAATGATCTAAATCTCTTAACAAAGTTGGCTTAATAGCTATTTGTAAATCTTCTAACAAGGTGATAGTTCTATTAAATTGTCTAAAGACCTTCACCAAGGCCACTCCTATCAAGGTGATTAAAATCCTCTAATAGGGTCACACCTAACAATGTGTTTTGTAACCTTTAATAGGGTTGTCTCCTAACAAGGCTCACTTCAGAAGTGTGAAAATAGTAACTAGTTACAATTGGTGGTTTTTCCCAAATTGAGTTTCCATGTTAAATCTTGGTGTCAAATGTGTTCATGATTTCTTTTCTATTTTTACAACTAAATTAAATAAATGATTATTATAGATAGCATCTTAAGGTTTGCATGTTAAGTAATTGTCAAGCATTCTCCGTGTTTACTAAGTTACATCATTTCTTTGTTTGTCGAGCATCAACAGAATTAAGTTTTATTTTGTACTAACATCTAAGGGATGTGAAAAATATTTGTGAAGCAACTGATTCACACCTCCCCTCCTAGTTACTCCTCTTATATTTCCAAAAATTGGTATCAAAGCTCTTGGTGCTTGCAGAAAAGGTTTCAAGGATCTAAGCTAAAGATCAGGATGTCTTATAGAAGAGAGATTCCCAAGTTGAACAGAGATAATTTTGTAGCACGGCAAGGACTTATGAGGTTACATTTGGCTACCATCAATGATTCAGGTTGTAAATATTTTGATACTATATACAGGACTCCCACTGGAACATTATTAATTGAAGATGTTGTTCAAAAGAAGAATCATAACATCATGATGATTGATATAGCATTTGCTCTTAGTTATGCTCAATTTGATGAGGTAAAAGACTGTGCAACTGCTCATGAAATGTGGACCAAACTAAAAATGGAAAAGTTTTTAGAAACAAAGCAAGATTGGTGAGTAAAGGCTATTCTCAAGAAGAAGGTATTGATTATGGTGAAACTTTTTCTCCTATTGAAAGATTAGAAGGTGTTAAAACTCTACTTGCATATGCATCTCACCGAGGATTTAAAGTGTATCAAATGAATGTTAAATCTGCATTCTTAAATGGAATTCTTGATGAGGAAGTCTACATTGAACAACCAGAAGGTTGTGTAGATCCTCACAAAAGGGACATGGTCTGCAAATTACACAAGGCATTATATGGTCTCAATAAAGCTCCGAGAACTTGGTATAAAAGACTTCATAATTACTTGATATAGATTGGTTTTCAAAGAACAAATGTTAATAGTAGTCTATATGTCAAAGAAGGACCAGACAAGAAAATTGTATCGGCAGTAATATTTGTTGATGACACTTTATTCACAGGAAATGATGACTTGTGCAAGACATTTTAAGAAAAAATGAGTAAGGAAGTTGAGATGTCTATGTTTGGAGAGATAAAATTCTTTGTCAGATTGCAAATTCAACAAAAGAAAGATGGTATTTATATTACTCAATCTAAATCTATCAAGGAGATACTAAAGAAATTTAGAATGGAAGGTTCAAGACTAGTTGGAACCCCTATGTCTATTGGACACAAGATTTCTAAGAATGATGATTCCAAAGAAGTAG
The DNA here is from genome assembly GCA_028749045.1 of Cupressus sempervirens. Lineage (NCBI taxonomy): Eukaryota > Viridiplantae > Streptophyta > Pinopsida > Cupressales > Cupressaceae > Cupressus > Cupressus sempervirens. The sequence goes on from CM053790.1 coordinate 555,189,735, forward strand.
ATTAAACCACATATAGATCAATGATTGAAAAATTGTAGTATGTAGTGCATACAAGGCCTAATATTGTATTAGCAGTTGGTATGGTGGCAAGATTTTCAGTAAATCTCAAAAAAAATCATTTGATGGTAGTCAAAAGAATCATGAGATATTTGAAAAGGTACTAAAGAATATAGTTTATGGTACAAAATAGGAGGCAATTTGGACTTAAAAGTATTTACAGATGCTGATTAGGCACGAAGTACTGATAACAGAAAAAGCGCTAGTGGTGGAGCATTCTTTCTTGGTAAAAGACTAGTGTCTTTGACAACCAAGAAACAAAATTGTATCTCTTAGTCCACAACAGAGGCAAAATATGTGGTAGCAACAATTAATTATTCTAACATTGTTTGGTTCAAGCAATTGATGATAGGTATGAAGATAGAGATCAAAGACATAGTAGTAATGTATTGTGATAACACCAGTGCAATGAATATATCAAAGAATCCAATAATGCATACCAAAACAAAGTATATTGTTATAAAATATCACTTCTTAAGATAATTGGTGCAAGATAAAGAAGTCAGATTGGAATATGTGAATACAAAAGAACAAATTGCAGACATATTCACCAAGCCATTACCTAAGGGTGCATTTTTGTATCTACGAGGTAAGCTAGGGATCATTCCCTTATCTAAAGCTCATTAAATAAAGATTAGTCATGCATCAACCAAAGCATGTTGAAGATCAATCAGTTGGTGCAATATTGATAAGGGCATAATGCAAATGAATAAGTAGTTAAGGTATATTGACATTTACTAAACATTGTCTTTGGCATGTGTTGTCAAAGAGGGAGAAGTTTACTATCATATCTCATATAATTTTTATTTTTTTTGAAAAGGAAGAAGTTTTCTATCAGAAGAAGTGGCTGTATATAGAAGTTTTTTGTCAGAGGGAGAAATTGAAGGCAAAAAGAGTTCACATTGATAGAGGGAGTCTCATGGATGTGAATAAGAATGAAATTAAGGATATGTTCCTTGCTTTATTCTTGTTCCAAAAATTTCATTGTGTTATGACATGTTGTGTTGCCATCAATGCCAAAGAGGAAGATTGTTGGACACAATTGATCAATTGTGTATTGTCTTTGATGTTACACAAATGTCATATCATTATTAGTGTGTGTATGCCAAGCTTACTCAGGCATTGAAGACAATTTTCTGTAGCTACCAAAAAAATCTAGAGTTTTCCTAGTTCAGAAGGTAGTGTCTATTGAGTTCACTTGGGTGCTAAAAAAAAGTCTGCAGATGATGCATGTTAACCAAGCTCACTCAGTTAATGAAGGAAATGTTGGATGCAACCAGTGCTAACTGAGTTCACTCAGTTACCAAAGGATCTATGCAAGTATGTAGTGTTAATCAAGTTCACTTAGTTGACATAGGAAAATCATTTCTGAGTTAGTTTCTACCGAGTAGGGTTGACTGACAAAGGATTTTCTTGTTTTGGCATATTGAGTTCAATTGATTTGATTGTTGGTTCTAGCTGACTAAGAAAGATGAATACTAGTTATTGTAAATTGTATTTGAGCCGACTTGACAATATGAAAGATATAAATAAAAGGTCAAGTTGAGGATTAAAAAAGAAGATGGATATTCAAATGTATTGAAGATTTGACGATGAAAAGAGGAAGCAAATTAGAAGGACAAGCAGAATATCCTTGAGAAGTTGAAAAAATATATTTGATCAGGGAGGATAAAGTATACAAGCCAGAATTGAGATCTATAATCAGCAATTCAATTGTATCCAAATCAAGTCATGTTATTGTTACTCTCTAACCACTGAAGTAGTGATCTAAATCTATTAATAGAGTTGGCTTAAAAGTTATTTGTAAATCCTCTAACAAGGTAGTAGTTCTATTAAATTGTCTAAAGACATCCAACAAGGCCACTCCTAACAGGGTGATTAAAATCCTCTAACAGGGTTACACCTAATAGTGTGTTTTGTAGCCTTTAACAGGGTTGGCTCCTAACAGGGCTTGCTTCATAAGAGTGAAAATAGTAACTAGTTGCAATTGGTGATTTTTCTCAAATTGGGTTTCCACATTAAATTTTGGTGTCAAATGTGTTCATGCTATTTCTTTTCTATGTTTACAACTAAATTAAAGAAATCACAATCACAAATAACACCTAAAGATTTGTATGTTAAGTAATTGTTGAGCATTCTCTATGTTTATCGAGTTACAACATTTCTTTGTTTGTCGAGCACTAGTAGAATTAAGTTCTATTTTGTATTGACATCTAAGGGATCTGAGAATATTTGTGAAGTAACTGATTCACCCCGCCCCTCTCAATTACTCTTATATTTTCAAAAAATATATGCTCAACTAGTTTGAGAGCAATCATTGGGCGAATAGTTATGTTAGCTAAGGATTGTTTTTCCATATTTGAAAAGTAATATAGAGTGTGTACTAATTTAAATAACATTATACATATCTACTAAACCCTTGATAGTAAGTTTTCATTACCACATGGAAGCTCCTCCAATATTTAATCTTGTGAATTTGTAAGAATTTTATTTTTGGTTGATGACATGTGACATATGCAATCAAGCTTTACATTATATTGTGGCTAGCAGTGAAAATTGGAAAACATGGATATTATACACTTTGACAAATATATATTCTTTTTTAGAGTGAAGGAAGGTAATGAAATCAACAAGACAAGGAAAAAAATATCAAAATGATTAATTATGAGAGTATGTGGTCTAAGATGGAGATTATAAGTATGGAATAAGGATTAGTGAGTATAGATTAGTTGGTGCAATAGAAATCTAATAAGATTTTTACTTCTTGGTCTTGATGAAGTAGTCATGCACAAGTTCAAATGTTCAGGATTATAAAACCTTTAAAAAAAGTTAATTCCCCCAAAATAATTAATTCAAAAAGAATAAATTGCTTTAAAATCTAATTGAATTCCCAAGAAATTGGAGGATAAATAATTAAATTTTGATAGGTGATTAATCATTTGGAATTTAATAATATCAATCAACATATACTACAACATAATATTACTAAGACCACTATTGAACACCCAAAACACACAAACATTTTATTGGTCTAAACAATATGCAATTAACTCCATGCTCTTACTTACATGAGAGGTGGAAAGTAATAATGAAAATCAAATACATTGTTCCATGCAATAATGATATTGGCTTAGTATGCAAAATGACCAATGTGACTATCTCATGTAACCAAAGTTGGGGCTAAAGATACACATGAACCTACGACTCAAGCTAAATGATGTTTGGTACTTGCTCACTGAAATATGGCCATATCATGTGTAATTGCACATATATGCAATGTGTGTGTGTGTGTGTGTGTGTGTGTGTGTGTGTGTGTGTGTGTGTGTGTGTGTGTGTGTGTGTGTGTGTGTGTGTGTGAAATGACATATAAAATCAAGCATTGAAGGATATCAAGACATCATGTAGACCTCAAGAATGAGTAACTATAACTTCTCATATCTCTTTGTACAAGCACACTAGGTCATATAATCCATGGGAATATTAATATAAGAAACTATTTCAATTACTTCAAACATTAGAGAATCTTTTTATGGTATTTATTCATATATCAATAATAACTCCAAACGTATACCCATCAATCAAGGTAGCTCATAATTGACCATTGAAACTCAACAATAACATGATGATAACATATACAATGATCCCCACTCTAAATAAAATCTAAACATGATAAATAATCACAATCTACTTACCAATATCACATAAATAAGTGAAATCATTAAATTACATCATAAGTCATATAATCAACAATGTTTCACAAGTTAGATAAATGAAATACCATCATAACTACGATAAGAGCCTTAGAATGAATACATGCATGAACTAAACTAAGTGTATCTCACAATGCCAGTATAAAATTATAACATGAGAATAGTCATGGAATCACATATAGAGTCAAGATTTGGTCAAGTCACCAAGAACAAAGTGAGTCCTCAAAATTCATAAAATAGCTTCAAACATTCTAGCATTGTGTATATTAGGTAGGTAAAAAGATAAAGCATGATGGTTAAATGAGAGCGCCACTATATAAAAATCCAGAAAGATTAGAATGATAATACAGTTTTTCAAGAACATTATGCTAAAAATTAAAAAATTGTAATGTAACTATTCAAACTCTCAATAAATTAATCTTAGAACTAGGATAAAAATAATTTTTTTAAATTTCAAACTAATAGATTTCCAATCAAAGAAAATGAAATCTAAATGAAAAAAAGGGTCTTAAGAAATTTAGGTACGTAGAGGTGAAAAGAACATGAATTTTTTTCATGACTTAACTAGAAAAGAGGGAGCTAAATAAGTTTCTTCCATAAAATATAATAGAAGAGAATCTTTGATTGGGCCTAAATTCATCAAGGCTTAGTGTATCTTCTTCCTCTACTTTTAAGTGAATTTCTTAGAAGCAAGTATTAGGATTAACCACAGAGAGAAATAACTATTACATGCAAATTATAATCAATATCATAAAATAATAAATCACATAGAAGAGAACACAAGACACAAATATTTAATGTGGTTCACCCAATCCCCGGTCTACGTCCACTAATAACGAGTCCAATATTATTATTATTAAGTGATTACAATCTGCAATCCCTTACGGCTCAATACCGCCACAAGAACTTACAATCTCCTCATACATTATGAAATCCCTAACCCTAAGCCATTTTATAGAATTTTTTTTTCGCTTACAAAAATTAGGGCTAGAACAAGTCATCTAATAGAAAAATAATAGTTGGTGCCTTTTACAAAAGTAAATTCATTTATGGCTTTAGGGTGTTGCCCCTAGAAACCCCCGCAAGGGTGTTACCCCTCGACCCCACCTTGTACTACAATAGGGAGCACACCTAAGGCTCTACCTAGGACCTCACAAGGGGTGTTGTCCCCAAACCCTCATAGTAATTATATGGGGGGAAACTACACCGAATAAAGTGACAAAAATTAACTTCTGAGTCTAATTAGGCTCCACATCACAACAATCTCCCACTTGGAGACTGATTAGACTCCACAAAAATAACACTAAGGATGATCAAAACTTTTAGGAGAAAATAGATTCTAATGGCTCATTACATCACAATCATAAGTAAAGATAGGTGAATTGTAACACTATCTTCCACTAAGGAGATCAATTTAGATTCCTTGTAAATGAGCTCAAATGAATCTCTAAGGCCTACAGGATTTTCATATTTCTTATTTTCAATTGTCGCTAGAAAAATTACTTGTGGTGGTTTGTGGTAAAGCCCAAAGTTATAAAATGTATTAAAAGAGCTAAATTGTACTTTTATTACACTAATCCCTAAGAATTCTCCCCATGAATATTTTATAGTATTTTGAAAAATGTTCCTATGTAACACTATATGTAAAATCCTCTTGAAATGGATGAACAAAAATCTAAGGATAGTGCTCCATTTTCTAAATTCCCAAACTGTCCTAACCTTTATAGCATAATTGAAGGTATCGACACTAGAAATGAAATCAACTACTTAATTTCCAACACAAACTAAAAAGGATAATAGTCAATCTTAATATTAGCAAATCATATGATTAAGTAATTGTAGGTTCCTCATACAAAATCCTGCAAAAGTTGGTTTTTCTGATAATTGAGGGAATTGATCATAGAATGGAGTAGAAGGTGCTTTGTCAAATGACTTCTTATTTTTTAAATCATGCATCACCAATAGATGGTAATTAGGAGGAATTTCATGGTGATAATTCTATGTGTATATGAAAGATGTGCTCTTATTCATCAAATAAAGATTGCTTTAGATGAAGTTTGTATCATACCATATACTTTAACATCTTTAATTTTCCCACAATTCTATCAATAGTTTGCAAAGATTTAGCAAGATCTGAGACTTAAAGCACATTTATTTAGATATTCATACAATCATTTTACCTTTTGTAAATGTTTTTAGAATAATGTTAAAATTGATTATTGTGTTGGAATGATAATTCCCACACATTTGACTTTACTTCAAAAGAGTTTTGACCTCTTTATTTTATTAAAATGCTTCTTATTACTTAGCTATATGATAGAAAGTTCTTTTACAATGGATTTGCTTCCTAATTTTAAAAAACTAGATTGAAAAACAAAAATCCAAGAGAACTGTCATTTTAGAAATAGTTGCTATGAATCTCATCAAATGATTTATTTAACATGATGTCAACATTCACATATTTTCCATGTTTGTATAATATCTATACCTTTTTATTAACAAGTAGCTTACCAAGGTGTTGGCTAATCTCTAGACAAAATGTACCAAAGATAAGAAAAAGTCAAATATGATTTTTTTTCAGATTCACAAAAACACAACAAAATTTTCTCAAAAATATGTAGATCATAAAGATCAAATGCTGAAAATTTCAAAAAAAATCATTATGTTTTTGTTTTTTTGAAATTTAGTCAATGGTGTGATTTATAAGGAGGATAGCTGCATCCTCTTACCAATGCCACGGGACAATGTTCTATATGAAATAAAAGTATGATAGCATGGTCAGCCATTGCTGACAAAAATTGTAAGTGTTAGCATTCTTCTTATAAAAGGATTTGAATAGTATAAATTTCGTTAGTTCAATATTATTTGAGTCACTAAAATGGGATTTAGTATATCGAATTAGAAAAGGAAATATTTTAAGTTTTCAATATAGTTATGACATTCTATGAATCTAAGTAGGCATCCATAGCCTGTAATCTGGATGATCACTGAATACATACTTTTTTCAAACAGTTCATATGCATCACCTATGCTTCCATATTTTGGAAGCATATCTTACTGGGCAATTGCTTCCCATTTTGTAAACATGTCTAACACGTCTATCAGAAAAATAAATTATTTGAGGGGAAACTGGATTTAAAAAAAATGCCTAACCTTTGGAATTATCCAGCACTCCATCAAGTATTTCTTTGAGCCATTATGTACCCTTTTGAAATTTAAACGTTTTGCATACATGTCTAGGAGGGCAGGTACAGCGACCGCATCTAAAATAAATCCTTGCCTGAGTCCAATGGTGGATTTCCATACCCGTCCTAGAGCTCTCATGTTTGCACAGGCCGAGACGATATTGTCGAAGAATAATGTCACATTTCTCTGAGATCTTTACTCAAGCAGTTCATGTGCCCTGTCTAAGCCTACTATAATATTTTCTATCCGTAAGATTTCACAATAAGTGCCCTTTTGTTATACTTCGATGGATTTCTATAACATGTTCGGAAACTCCTATCAACTGCATTGTGAGAACACCCATGTCTTCTATTTGTTGCCAAAAACATCTTCACAAAAGGAACTAAAGGGCTCGTTTGGTAACGGGAATACAACTGGAATAGGCATATGTATATTTCGAAAAAAAATTATTCTCTGTTTGGATGCACCAAATTGGAATAGGAATAGGAAAAAAATTGGAATACCTATTCCAATTTTGGCCCAAAAATGAGGATTTGGTAATCCACCTAAATAGATGGAATAGGAATACCTATTCCTATTCCAATTTTTTTAATTTTAGAAAACATAAATTTTTGAGTGCGTGTATTTCGCATCAAATTTTGGATTAACCAAACAAGAACAGGAATACGTAACCCCATTCTCTATTCGAAAATAATTATTCCAAAATAGGTATTCGTATTCCCGTTTTTATATTCCCACAACCAAACGGGCCCTAAAGGCGCTGAAAATATGCGTACCTCAGGCTCAGACGGAGGCACCGGTGAGATGAATAGGAGTCTCATCTTACTTTTAGGCTATCAAAGGCATTTCAAATTCTAAGCGGGAAATGTAAAAATTTAAATGTAAACGGCGTCTATAGTTTGAAGCCGATGGACATGAAGGAATGGACATGTGTAGAAAAGGACAGTGGAAAAAAGTATGAAAACGGAATGTGAACGGGAAATCTAGGTCAAAGGTAAAATGTGGGCCCGCACACCTGCTTTGAGTGTGCCAGTTAAGCCGGGTGGTAGATTTTGTTGTATCGTATGAAAACTATGTTTCTGCTTTAGAATGTAAATAGGTCTATCATGTGCAGTAGTGGCACAAGTAACCAATTGACATGGTAATAAGCCCTATTAAGACATGAAAAATAGCCTAAGAAACAACACAGACCCAGTGTACTTAATAATGTCACATAATTCCCAAATAAGATACAAAATTTGTTAAACCACAATATTTATAAAGACCACAATATATATAGAAGAGAATATTAAATAATGTGGAATTGTAACCACATTTCAAGTTAGTCTAATGACTGGATAGAATCTTTTATTCATTTCTAATCTTATGAATTTTTTAAAAAAAATTGTAAGGTAATGATTTAGGGACAAGCTAAGCTATGAATAACAGGTTTGTAGCAGTGGCGGGAGCAATAGTGGCACAGGTAGCTAGTTGATGTACATAGCAACAATGGTGTGAATAACTAGTTGATGCAGTAATAAGAGGTATGTAGCATTGACTATATTCTCCCTACAATACAACTATTGTGGATTGATATGTGGGGGGTTCAATAATTAATATAGTGAAGCTTAATTAGCCATAATTATGTTATTTAATTGCCCAAAATGAATTTTAAAAAATATTGAGGACATTGTTACCAATTTAGTTCATCCTTCTTATTATGCTAAATCTTTCTACAATTACAAAAAATAAAATTTATAATAGATATGTCAGTAAAGTCATCTATATTTCAAAGAAGCAATTTTATTTGAACTATATTTAAATGGAAGCTTGTATTGGAAATAAAATTTGACTGTAAGACATCCAAGTAAAATAATTATCAATTTGAAATGTACAATAAGAAATATGTCAAACACATTTGTAAACATTTCCCACTATGAAATATATGCATTTTTTTTCAAGTTCATGGGTGATTCCCCCATTTCCTATCATTCGGTGGTTCAAATATGATGCAATTTGTATTTATTGTTTAGTTGTGGGCTCAGGGTACCCATATTTGGTTCAAAATTGTCTTCCATTGTTTGTTTATGTTGTGCTTGAATAAGTTTAAAATATGGTAAATTTCGATGTTGTATATATGTAAAATAAATGTAGTGAATATAATTATAATAAATAAAACGTAGAACATAACTACTTATGATGTCATCAATATATTGAAGGGATACTCTATGTATTCATTTCAAGAGAGATTATAGCCATAATTACGATAGTGTCGATTATAGCGATAAGGGTATCAATGGAGATGAAGTAATACCTCTGACATGTTAGTTTAACGATAACCACAGGTAGTTGTAGTGTTGTTATTTGTTATAAATTATGGGAGCTAGAAAGATTTGCACCTTCCCTAGTTCGATCGATGACATTCAATTAAGTTCTTCAAAAATAAATGCACATAATGTATACAATAATGAATGAATATGGCATAATATATTGTCTTTTATTCATATTTTCATCCCCAACACTTTCCTCTTATTTAGATTTGAATCATATTAAACTATGTTGAATTATATTAATCATCTTGCCTATAGAACTAAAAAAGAAACCATCATTGAATACATTGATGTTAATGGTGCTTATTCATGTAAATTATTGCATCTGATACTCATATAATGATGGCACACCATTATTGATGAACACATTGTACCAATTAGTTGTGAAAGTGGTTTAAAAATAATTTGGGTTTTCCTAGAAATATATTGTATCTTGTAAATAGGGTAAATTCTTATAGAGGGGCTTACTTTCAACATATCACCATGTTCTATCAAGGAATCCTCCTATGTGTTGATAATGTTGACATATGATTGAAAAAGATCATTTGAAGTAGAAAGGTTGTTATTGTTGTAAGAAGTGTTTTCAATCATTGTTTTGTCATTGATGTCAAACCTGCTATATGTTGGTTAGTCAATTGCTTATATGTTTCAAGCACTATCACTTACTTGATTGATGAAGAGGATTTGATTAGCAAGATGTAACAAAAGTACCTAGAGGAATGGTTGAATTATGATTATACTGAAGTGCAAGAATCGATTAAGACAATGATAACATAATGTATTAAAGATTTACTTGACGTTACAAAATGTTTGGCTACACATAGAAAATTTAGATGAAAAGCGTTGGGCAAAGTTCATTTGCTAAACTTGACCAAGTTGATAGAAGGTGCCAAGTAAAGTTAGTGCAAGCCGAGCAAAGAGTTAGTTGGAGCTAAGTGAAAGCATTTTCTAGTGGATTCTGATAAAACTAATAGGTGCCAAGAAAGTTAGTAGATGCCAAGTGATTTTTACTATGTGTCGAGCACTAGTAAAATCTAGTTGATGTCGAGTGATTTTACAATAGATGTTGAGTAACACAGTATGTGCTAAGCATTAGTAAATTAATAATGTCAAGCTACTGCATTATGAATAAGATCAAAGATTTTCCAAATAAAAGGTGACAAGTTTGTTTCCTTGGAACTTGTAAATTAGGTGGAAGATAAGATTGATGAGCTAGAAGCACAAAATCTTATGTAAACCTTTTTGGAGGCAAATCCAAATAAATTTAAGAAGTTTCTAGAGAAGACAAGATATGGGGTAGATACATTGTATCCTACCTAATCCATTGGAAACCCTAATTTTTGAGATGGATAATGAGTAGGAAAAAGAGTTCTAATTCCCTATATGTAGGGATGCCTAGTCATGAAGAAAAGTTGGTAAGAGGCCAAAAAGCTTTTGGATTCAAAAATCTGACAAGGTGAAGGAAGAGGGTTTACTGTTAGGATTAAACCACGAACAGAAATAAAAATTACATGCAAATATAACCAATAACAGAAAATAATAGAACACATAGAAAAGAACACAAGGCACCAAGATTTAACATGGTTCACCCAATCCTTGGGCTACATCCATTAAATAGCAAGTCTAATCTTATTACAATCTAGTGATTATAACCTAATTACAATCCATAATCCCTTACAGCTCAATACTACTGCAACAACAAATTTCACATCACAACAAACATAATAATGAAAAATACCTAACCCTAAGTCCTTTTATACAAGTATTTTATGCCGTTTTAGGGTTACAACATGTCTGCCATATGTCAACCACAACATCAGCCACACGTCAACCACGACCCAAAAAACATAAAACATTTTCAGGGTGCTACCCTGAACCCCAAAGAATTTATGGACTATGTATAGTACTTTCCTAATCAGTCACCACAATCTAACAATCTCCCACTTGAAGATTGATCCTATAGCAATACTACTACCACATGGGGCTCTCACTAGATCAAACCACCTTGGACTTTGTTGTTATGTTATTCATGTTCAGTCTAGAAGACCAACTAAAGATGAAGAGGAGTTCAGCTTCTCCCTTGTTACTACCTTTGTTAACATATCTGTTGGATTGTCATTTGTATGTATCTTCTTTAGCTTTAATTGTCCATCCTCCAAAACTGACCAAATGAAATGGCACTACAACTTTATGTGTTTGGTCTTTGAATGCAGAGTTGAATTCTTTGCAAGATGAATGACACTCTAACTATCACATGAACAAATAATTATCCTTCTGAGGATGTCCCAATTCTTCCAAGAAGAACTGAAGCCATATCATCTCCTTGGCTGCCTTTGTAGCAGCAACATATTCTGCTTCTGTAATGGATTAAGCATTAATCTTCTGTAACCTAGAAACCTAGCTCACAGCTGTCCCACCAACAGTAAAGACATAACCTATAGTAATCTGCCTGGTATCAATATCCCCTGCCAAATCTAAGTCAACATAGCCCTGTAAATTAGTAGTAGAGTCGCCAAAGTGTACACACTTATTACATATTCCTCTCAAATATCTGAGAATCCATTTGACTACATTCCAATGCTCAATTCCTAGATGACTCATATACCTACTAACAACTCCTATTGCATATGCAATATCTGGCCTAGTACATACCATAGCATACATCAAGCTTTCTATAGCTAAAGAATAGGGTACCTTGGACATCTTATCCTCCTCTTCTTGTGTCTTGGGACACATCTCCTTAGTTAACTTCAAATGACTGGGTAAAGGTGTGCTGGCAGCTTTAACATTCTCCATAGAGAAACATTGCAACACCTTCTCAACATAATCAGATTGAGATAGCATCAACGGTCTATTCTTCCTATCTCTACAAATATTCATACCAAGGATTTTTTTTGCTGCCCCCAAATCCTTCATAGCAAATGCATGTGCTAACTGGCATTTTAGCCCCTTAATATGATCCATGTTAGACCCAGCTACAAGCATATCATCAACATATAAACATAAAATAATGTACCTATCATCATCTAACCTCTTAAAATAAACACAGTAATATGAATGACACCTATTATATCCATGCTCATGCATAAAACTGTCAAATTTTAGATACCATTGCCGAGGTGCTTGCTTCAAGCCATATAAACTTTTCTTCAATTTGCACACTAAGTTCTCCTTAACTTTGACCTCAAATCCTTGTGGCTAAGCCATATATATTTCTTCATCCAAATCACCATGAAGGAAGGCTGTTTTAACATCAAGCTACTCTAAATGCAAATCTTCAGTAGCCACAAGGTTTAAAACAGTACAGATAGAAATCATCTTAACAATAGGAAAAAATATCTCATCAAAACCAATTCCTTTTTTATGTGCAAATCTTTTCACAACTAACTTGGCTTTAAATCTTTTCTTACCTCCTTCCTCTTCTTTCAACCTGGGAACCCACTTATTTTGTAAATCCTTTTTACCTGTAGGCAACTTGCAAAAATCCCATGTCTTATTCTTTAGCAAAGAGTCCATTTCATCTTTCAGTGCAGACTCCCACTGAATCCTAGTATCCACCTACACAACTTCATCATAACTTTCAAGTTCACTAGCATCAATAAGTAAATAGAATACAAAGAGGGAGAAAATCTTTGTGGAGGTCTAATTTTCCTTGTTGACTGTCTAACATTCACCAGTGTGTGTGGTATTTGTTGTTGCAGTTGTTGCATATCGTGAGGAATGGCTGGAACATCACCTTTTGGAGTATCATCCAGCACTACATAGTCATCTTCTTTCTTCTCATGTTGCTACAACAGATCTTTGTACAACACTTTCTCATTGAATATAACATCCCTACTTCTTACAATTTTCTAATTTTCAAAATCCCAAAGCCTATAACCAAATTCATTAATGCCATATCCAACAAATACACATTTTTTTGAATTAGCTTCCAACTTGGTTCTATTTTCAGAATCTATGTGAGAAAATGCTTCATAACCGAAAGTTTTGAGAAAAGAATAACTCACCTTCTTACCAGTCCATGCTTCCTTTGGAATACCACAACTTAAAGGAGTAAAGGGACCTCTAGTAATAAAATATATAATAGTATTGACAGCCTCCACCCACATGTGTAAGGGCAACCCAACATGCAGCCTCATGCTCCTTGCATGCTCCATTATAGTCCTATTCATGCATTTAGCCACTCCATTTTCCTTCGAGTCCTTGGAACAGTTTTCTATCTACGAATACCATTAGTGGAGCAATAATCTTGAAATTCATGACTGTAGTATTCACCGCCATTATCAGATTTGAGACATTTTAATTTCTTACCAGACTCATTTTCAACCAAGCATTTTCATTTCTTAAAAGTTTGAGATACATCAAATTTCTATCTAAGGAAATAAATCCATACCTTTCTTGTTGCATCATCAATAAATGTAACATAATAATGAGAGCCTCCAAGGGAAGATACCTTAGCCAATCCCTATACATCAGTATGCACAAGCTCTAATTTCTCCTTTTTGTTTTCCTTCCCAGTCTTTACAAAACTAACTCTCTTTTATTTTCCAGACACAAAACTTTCACAAAAATTCATATTAACACATTTCAAACTTGGTAAAACTTTCTTTGAATGAAGTAATTTCATACCTTTCTCACTCATGTGCCCAAGTCTATTGTGCCACAGTGTTGTATCAGAATCTACAACAACTATTTGTTCTCCCTGCTCAACTACAACAATTGTTCTTGAAGATTCATTTTTCTCTTAAACAATTAAAGTAGAAGGAACAATATGACTTGTATAAAGATATAAGGTGCCTACTTTCACACCTTTTGCTACTACAAGGGAACTTTTTGAAACCTTCCAATTTTTATCATTAAAAGTAACTACACAACCCTCATCACTGAGTTGTCCTACTGAAATTAAATTCCTACGCAGCCTTGGAACATGTCTTACCTCATGTAGTAGCCAATGATTCCCATTCTGCAACTTAATCTTAATATTTCCCTTTCCAACAATCTGACAGGGTTCATTATCCCCCAAATAAACAAGCCCAAAATCCCCATCTACATAATCAATGAAATAACCTCTATGAGGTGTAGCATGAAATGAAGCACCAGAATCTAAAACCCATGAATCATCAACACTTTCTAATGATAGAAGCAAAGCATCCTTTTCGAATTTTTTACTTACCACATTTCCCTCCTTGTCTTCATCTGATTTATCTCCATTTTTCTTTCGATTCCAACAATCTTTCTTTTTATGACTTAGTTTCCCACAGTACCAACAATCATTTGGTCCTCTTGATTGAGACCTCTTCCCCTTTGACTTTCCTCTTGATTTTCCATGATTTCTAGAGTTTCTTCCTCTCTTAGTCATTCTGCCCCTACTTTGTGCATTCAAAGCACTTCTAGATGTAGATCCACCTGAGGTTTTCCTATGAGTTTCCTCACTCAAAAAAAAATTGATCACATCTTCACATTTTAGGGTACTAGATCCAAGAACAGAATTAATCACAACCATTACCAAGCCATTCCATCTTTTAGGAAAAGAACACAAAATCAAGAGAGCCTTAATTTTTTCATCAAATTGATACCCACAGAAGATAACTGACTAGTAATATTATTAAACTCATTTAAATGAATTGCAATAGATCCACCTTCTTCCATTTTCATATTAAATAAATGCTTCATGAGAAATAGCTTGTTTGAAGCGGAGGGCTTTTCATATAGTGTTGCTAGGGTTTTCATCAAATCTTCTATTGTCTTCGCTTTTGTAATATTAAATACCATCGATGGTGCTAGGCATAATCGAATGCTTCCGAGTGCATTTCTATCCAAAAGATCCCATTTATCATTTGACATAGATCCCTAATTTTAGTCTTTCCCTTCTAATGGCTTCCATAAGTCCTTCTGATAAAGATAGTCTTCCATTTGCATCTTTCATAATTGGAACTTCTACCCATTAAACCTATCAACCCTCTGCTTACCCTCATCTTCCATTTCTCCCACTCAACCATGAGACTTTCTTGTAGAGGATAACTAAAAAAACAACTAGGCTCTGATACCACTTGTTAGGATTAAACCACAAACATAAATAACAATTACATGCAAATATAACCAATAAAAGAAAATAATAGAACAGACAAAAAAGAACACAAGGCACCAAGATTTAATATGGTTCACCCAATCCCTAGGCTACTCCACCAAATAGCAAGTCTGATCTTATTACAATCCAATGATTACAACCTAATTATAATCTGTAATCCCTTACATCTTAATACCACCACAAGAACTAATTTTGCATCACAACATAACATTATAATGAAAAATACCTAACCCTAAGTCCTTTTATACAAGTATTTTATGCCATTTTAGGGTTACAACATGTCGGCCATATGTTGGACACAATTTTGGCCACACGTTGGCCACAAAGAATTTATGAAGTATGTATAGTACTTTCCTGATCAGTCACCACAATCTAACATTTACTTCATCAAGTGACCCAAGAGGAGAAGTTTGCAATGACGCAATAAGATAGAAGGCTTAATGAAAATGAATGCTTGAAGGGTGAACAAGCTATCAGAACTATAAAGATTGAAAGCCAAGCAAAGATGAGGATTGAATAGTGATCTGTACTTTGCAAGTAAGTTTGTAAGTTGTATTAGATCAAACTCTACTATTACTCTCTAACAATTGTATTAGATTAGGGTAAAATCCTTTGGTAAAAATTTGACTAAACACTCACTGAAAAATCCTTTAACAGGGTGGCATTCCAAGTGAATGACCTAAAGTCCTCTAATAAGGCTCACTTTTAATAGGGTGATTGAAATCCCTCAACCGGGTCACATTTCATAGTGTGTGTTGTAACCTTTAATAGGGTTGGCCTTTAATAAGACATCACTTCAGGAGAGTGAGAAAGGAATAGCATGTTATTGGTGGTTATTCCCAAATTGGGTTTCCAAGTTAAATCATTGTGTTAAGTGTACTGATGGATGTGTTGTGTTTTATGTTTTACATTTTACATGTTTGTTTAACAATAACATATCAGTTTTGGTTTTATGGGTTAATTGAATTGTGAAATAGTTTTATTTAGACATTTGGACCTTGAATAACTAATTCACACCCCCCCCCCCCCCCCTTCAGTTATTCTAAAAGAATTCCAACAATTGGTATCATAGTGTAGTTGCTTAAGAGCTGGATTAGTTTCAAGGTACTAAAAGCATAAAGATCAAGATGTTAGAAAGAGAGGTACCCAAGCTGAGCTAACTTTCCTACATGGAAAAGTTTAATGAAGCTACATCTTGGAGGACTTGGAGATTATGCACAAACTTGCATTACAATAGAACATGTTGATCCAAAGGAGCCCTAATTGCTAAAGATTTGAAGACAAAGAAAGAACACAATTAGGCAATGTTGGAGATTGCCTCTGCCCTAAGCTATGCTGAGTTTGATGATATCAAATACCTTAAAAATGCAAAGAAGATGTGGGATTCCCTAAACACCATCTGTGGAGCATACAAAAATGTTCAAAGAGCCAAGTTAGAAAGCCTAAGAGGTAAGTTTGATGACATGAGAATGGAAGAGGGTAAAAGCATTGCTCAATATGTTGCTACAATAAAAGTAGTTGTTAGTGCAATAAAAGGTGTAATTGGTAAAATAGATGATAGTCTTGAGAACTTTGTTGCCTGTGTATACCATTAGAGTGTCTACAATTGAAGAGTTAAGATGTATACCAAGATATGATCTAACCCTTGAAGGTATAGTGGGTAGACTCACTAAATTTGAGTTATCTAATTTTGACAACTACAAACCAGAGAGTATTGAATTAGCTTTTAAAGCTAAATTGTTACTGAAAAATTTTGAGGAGATAAAGCCAAAGAAGAAGAAAATAAAGATATAGTATGCATCTAGTGACAATAGTACAGATGAGGAAGACATTGAAAAATTAGAAGCATTGCTAGCAAGAAAACTTCACAAAGGAAAAGGTAAATTCAATGGTAAGTTGCCTATCATTTGTTTTAATTACAATGAAGTTGGTCATATTGCACCAAGATGTATGCAGAAGAAGAACTTTAGAGAAGGAAACAAGCACAAAAATAGAAGAGAGGATGATGAAAGAGACTACAAAGATAAAGGCAAGAAGTCATGCTACATTACTGCTGAAAACAACTTTGATGAAAATGATGATGAAGAAGAATATGTTGCAATGAAGGATGAATCAGATAAGGATGAGGTTGCTGCACTTATGACTTGGGTGAACAAGAATGACAAATGGATCATTTATAATAGATGCTCACATCACATGACTGGAGACAAAAGTAAGTTCATTACCTTAACCTGTTATGATGGAAATAGTGTAAGATTTGGTAATGATGCACCATGTTCTAGAAAAGGAAAATGGTCTATTAAGCTTATGTTGTCACTTAGGTTTGCACCCTTGTCCAAAGCCTATGCATGAGGACAACCTAGTGAAACATGGAAACAACCTCCAAGTTGTGGAACTTGAACTGTGAGGTTGAGTCTCCGGAGAAGGCTAGCTTCCTCTTACTATCAGAATGCACCTAACTACTCTTGGAGAGATAAAGGGAGAAGGAGAGCATGAAAGAAAATCTACCTAATCTAGTCTAAAGAGGTGATGCACCAAAATAGAGTGTTCGGACCAAAAATCTACCCATATACGCTCTATTGAACCAAAATGAAACTAAGGATATACACATTCAGACTTGCTTTAATCTAATAATCACATGCAGATCAGAAGACCAAGATGAATGACACAAGGAAAGAGAGATTCACTTATATTATCATTCATAGGCCAAAGAGATACAATCATGTAGATTGTAGATATCCACAAAACACCATTAAAAAGGCAAATAGTTCTTGCACTTTCACACCAATGGCTGAGGGAGATAAGGTAGAATATCATTTGGTTCAAAGGAAAAGGGAATTTTAAACTGAAATTACAGAACAATAACAGAGAACAACAAAGAATGGTCAACCTTTTTAAATTTTTTTTACCAAAATTGCCTTTATAGTTCAGGCATAACTGGGATGTCATCTCTCAATAATTACTTCACAACTACTGCATTGAAGTCCGTCAAAGAATAATCATGGGGATCCAAAAGAAAATCTGATCTGAATATAGATTTTTGGTACCATGAAATCTAATTTTTTAAACTAAAATAGGGCCTTGAAAAGATAGAAATGATCCATTGATTGTCCTGATCAGGTAGATAGATCAACTGGAGGTGGTGGAGGTGGTGGAGTGCTCTTCTTTGTCTCTCATTCATTTAGGGTAGGTTGGGTTTTCTCATAAGATCGGATGCATGTAAAACCTCAATATTCCCCTATTTTTGGCTAGTGAATCAGCAAGCCAATGAGTCAAACTAAAAATGCAAGCAGGGCGAGCCACATGGGCCAATGATTTCCCTTTATCTTGCCACCTCGTAAGGGTCTTTCTAAGTTTGACTACCTCTTTCCACTACTAACTACACCACCTTGTAACCCTACCCACGATAGTCACATTAACTGCTAGCCACTAATCATTTACTATCTCCATCGGACCCATTGGGACATGTGTCATCGAGGTGCTATGTCACTATGGATAACATCCAGGTAATTTTTCATGGTGACATACCACCCACTGCAGATCTCAATTGATCAGACAATCGCGAGGACTCGTCATCTTACTGTGTCATCTCCATAGAACTTCTGGGCCCATGGACCAACTGGCAACCACCTGGCACTACTTGGCATCATTCATCCATGTGTTGTTGAGGCCCTATATCACTATGTGTATCCATATTCAACTTTTCATGGTGACATAGTGCCAGCCATTGATTCAAACTGATTTGACAATCGTGAAGACTCATCATATTACCACGCTTTGTCCCCATAAAGCTTCTGGTCCATGAATCCACCTTAGCAACTTTACCACAACTGGCAACCCTCAAAGAGACAAGCCCCATAGGGACACATAGAAGCAGGGCACTATGTTGCTATGAATATCCATTGAGAAACTCTCCATAGTTTGATAGCACTTACCATTGATCTCCACAAGATCAACGATCATGGAAGATCCTTAGAATACTACACTTGCCTTCATAAGTTTCTGGTCCATGGATCCACCTAGCAACCACCTGGCACAACTTGACGCCTTCAACTTGCTGAGATCTGGCCCCACTGATTCACATGGTGAAAGGGCACTATGTTGCCATGGGTATCCACTACCCAATTCTCCATTGCATGATAGCACCCAACATAGATTTCTTGAGATCTACGATGATCAACAAAGTTGCATGACTACACACTAAATTGGCTGGATGGACCAATGAAATATCACCACTGTACTATGATTCACCTGACGACTACCACTGAGGATGAGCCATAACATTATTTTGGAGAATGGCAAGCCCATGATGTCATCTGTGCCACACGTCGACAAGGCACTATATCACTATGGGTAACATCCTCATAGCTTCCCATAGCAAGATAGTGCCCATCGTTGATTCAGATTGAGATCTACGATGATGCGAGATGGATCTGATCTATCTATACACCAACCAATGAGAACTGGCCATGTGCCAACTTGTTTGATAAGCCTTCACTTGTGGTTAGCCAAGTGTAATAGGACCCACACTCCATAGTCATACCTCAACCAATGGAAAGATGACCAACTGCCAATGGGTCTGACAAATTTCACACTAATATCCGATGAGACATACCTGGGACCCACCATCCTTCTCCAAGATCTAGCGCAGTACAATGCTATGTCACTATCGGCGAGAAACACAGATTTTATGATAGCACCATAGCGCCCGCCATGGGTCTAACAAAATTTAGCGTCGGAGAAACAAGGGAAAGTAGGACCCACTTGACATGTGGTGAAGGGGCACTATGTTTCTATGGAAAAACAGTGTGCAACTTTCAATAGCAACATAGTGCCAACCGTTGATCAATCCTGATTTGACGATGGGGACTTGTGGGCCCGCAAAAACACTAAAAGCACAAGGAAGAAATATTATAATGTTGGATCATTTGATATTTTGTGCCCCCCTTTGAATATTTGAATATTTAAAACCTATGAACATTACTACGTTGAATTCAAATGTGGTGATTTTGGCGGGAAGGAAAAAATGACTAACAAATCTAGCGACTTAGAGGGGATGCAAGCCAGCTATGCATAAGACTAGTGGCCTGAAGCATCCATTGGGATATAGAATCAAAAAGATGTGGATTTTGTGTATACTGTGAAATCCTAACCCTACCCCTGAGAGGAAAACCCTGAAAAACCCTGTCTTTGCAACTGGAACCAAAGAACAAAAACCTTTTGCAACCTTCAAAATTTTGAAAACCTGCTATCTCACAGCAAGACAGCTGTGCCCGTGCACTTCTGGGAAAAAATAGGGAACTAACAGGAAACAAAACTAAGCTAACTATGTACATGGAAACTCGAACTCTCAGAAACATGGCTTGAGATAGATCTCATTGACTAGGATAGGCATAATCTCACCACCAGGCTTACTTAATTGGAAAGCATTCGCCTGCTTGTAGCTAACAATTAGATAGGGATCACTCCACAATGCATAAAACTTTGAGTGTCTTCCTAGTTTTTCCCTATCTGCATCCCATTTTAGAACCAAATCTCCCTCCCTGAAGATTCTGACCCTAGCCTTTTTGTCAAAGCTCTTCTTCACCTATTGTTGATGTATCTCTAGAGTTTGTATGGCTTGATTCCATTTCTCTTCCAACTCCATCAATTATTCCATTCTCATTGTCATGGCATCATCTTCAATTAGTTCCAATTGATGAGCTAACTCTAGGGCTGGGAACTCCAATGAAATCGAAAGCCTTGCCTCTCTATCATATACCAACATGAATGGGGAATTCACTATTGATCTTTTAGGCATTATTTTTTCAGCCCGTAGTGCAGTCTTCAACTCTTTATGCCAACACCTCTGGTTATCTTCTATTTTCCTTTTCATGATCTTGATCAAGTTCCTGTTGGAGGACTCATCCAAACCATTACCCTAGGGATAGTAATTTGAGGATGTGTTCAAATAGATATTATGATCCACTACCCATGCACAAATTTGAGCTCCAACAAAAGACTTTGCATTATCCGAAATAATGGTTGAAGGGGCACCAAATCTGGTCACAATTCCATCAAGGAACTCAACCACTGAAGATTCAGTGGCATCCTTCAATGCAACTACCTCTGTCCATCTGGTGAAGTAATCTATAGCAGCTAGAATCCACTTGTGACCTAAACTAGAAGGAGGATTGATAGGGCCTATGAAATCCAATCCCCACTGAGAAAAAGGTTGATCCACCTGGATAGGATGAAGGGGAAGAGCTGCAAGTGTTTTTTTGCTAGAGAAGAAGGCACATTTTTCACACTTCCTTACATAACTATGACAGTCAAGGAACAAGGATGGCCAAAAGTAACCAGCCCTCATGATCTTCATTGTAGTTGTCCTTGCTGAGAAGTGACCACCATCAGGACCATCATGAAGTTCTTTGATCATTCTTTCAGCTTGGTCTGTGTCAAGGCATCTTAATAGGGCTCCATTAAAATTCTTTCTAAAGAGGACACTAACAACTATGACATAAGGAATGGACTTTAATCTATACTGTCTCCTTTTAGTTCTATCCAATCCTTGAGGGTATCCATTGCCCAATAAGAAATTCATCATATCATCTATCCAACTCCTTGGGTTGCTATTTCTTACCTCTTGTTGCTCTGTCAGTATCATAGCAGCTTCCTCATCAGGTTCCTAAGATGATAACATCTGTTTACACAATCCTTTCCCTCTCACCAACCTAGTGACTTGGATGTCAACATCATATTCCATCACTTTAGTAATCCAACCAGCTCTTTTCTCACTAATATCTTTGCTCAAAAGGAAATCCTTCACACTGGCATGGGGTACTAACAAATGAATCATATTATGAGACAGGAGGTGTCTAAATTTCTTTAAAGCTTTGATGACTACAAGGGCTTGCTTCTCTACATAGCTGTATTTATCTTCATATTCCTTAAGCCCTTCACTAAAGAAAGCTATGGGCTACTCGTCACCTTTATCATTCCTTTGAGTCACAATAGTAGAAATGCTTGACTCACCACCTAGGGTATAAAGGATGAAATCTTTTTCAAAATTTGGATTCATGAGAGTAGGGGCTGAGGCTATGGTTGCCTTGATCTCTTCAAAAATTTCCTTCCCTTCCTTGGTCCATGCAAAGACCATACCTTTTTTGAGCATAGTTGTAAGAGGTTTCACCATGGTAGCAATATTAGGGATAAATCTTCTCACAAAATTTATCCTACCTAAGAAACTTTGCAGCCCTTTCATGTGTTTAGGAAGAGGGAGGTCAAGTATTGCTTTTGTTCTCTATGGATCAATGGTTAAGCCATCCTCAGATACAATATGTCCTAATAATTTTCCTTGGTTAGTAGTAAAGACACACTTGCTTGGGTTAAGGGAAACCCCAAACTCTCTGCATCTTAGGAATACCTATCTTAGATGATCAAAATGATCCTCTGCATTCTTAGAATACACTGTAATATCATCAAGGTAAACTAAGACAAACTTGTCAATCAATCTTTTGAAGGCCATCTCCATTGCCTTCTGAAATGTAGAACTTGCATTGGTTAGCCCAAATGGAATCTTACAATAAGCATAGGTACCCCATTTAGTGGTAAATGCAGTCTTGTATCTATTAGACTCTTTAACCAGCACTTGATTGTAGCCTGAAAATCCATCAAGAAATAAAAATTTCTTTGAACCACTAACCTTGGACAAAATCTGCTCCATAGAAGGGAGAGGATGGTGATCTTTAAGGGAAGCTTGGCTAAGGTCCCTAAAGTCCACACACAATCTAATTTCTCTGTTCTTCTTCCTAATAGGGACAAGGTTTGCTACCCATGATGAGTGCTTGATGTGAAAAATTATATTGGCCTCAATCAACTTGGATAGCTCCTTTCTCATTAAGGGTTCAATCTTAGGATTCACTGGCCTCTGTTTTTGTCTTACTGGTTTTACATCATTAATTAAATCTATGGTATGCTGAAATAACCTTGGGTCAAAGCCCTTTAAGTCATCATATGTCCAAGAAAATACATCATTAAATTCTTGACACAGATGAATAAAATTTTCTTGTTCAATTTCAGAACATACCTTCCCCATGTTCAAGGATCTTCCATTAGCAAGCATGACTGGAATATAGTCACCTTCATCAGCAGCTAGGTTCATGTCTCTGCCTCTTGCTTGGTCATCAAGATTGAAAAGACTCTCTAAGGTAATGAGACCTTTAGGCAGCTTGTTGGAGCTGAGGTTAATAATTTGGTCACCATACTGATCCTGCAGTCTTGACTGATTTCTTTTTGAAAATTCTGCCTCATTATGCAAGAAGCTCACAATTTTCTCGTTAGATTCAAACACTTGCCAAAAAATGTTGTTATCAGGGATAGTAAGCCTTACTACCACTTTGATTTTTTACTTCTTCTCTTCCTCAAGATTCCCTGGCATATCATAAGATGCACCTATTGTGGCAAGTCTATTAGCATGTCTGTTTTCTTTTCTAGGGATGCTTTGAATATTAAATGCATTGAAACCTTCAAGAAAATCCCATACCCTATTTTTATAAGACTTAAGCAAACCATTCTTGGTGGTATTCTAATTTCTCACTTGATTAACCACCAACTCACTATCTCCATAAACTCTTAAAGCTTGAATTCCTCTTTTTTTAGCAAGTAGGAGACCTTGAATCAAGGATTCATACTCGGCTACATTATTAGTGCAACTGAATTGGAGCCTAAAGGAGAAGTAGTACCTTACTTGTGCAGGAGAAATCAACATCACACCAGCCCCTAATCCATTTTTTTTCCTTTATCCATCAAAGCACATACTCCATATCCCACTCATATCTTCTGTAGTCTCTACAAGATTGGGAACTAGAGCATTCTTCTCCAATATACAATATATACTGAGACCTGTCTCAAGGGTTTCTGACATGGGGTCAGATTGATATGCATTAGCCCATTTGTCTAGGAAAAAATTAGGTATCTCTGCTAGGGTAGTAGTAGGCTCATTCACTATGTCACTCTCATTCATCTCTAGGATAGGGCAATTCATGTTGATGAGGTTGGGGGTGTAAGATTCAGTATGATGGAGGGCTTGAGGCTCTACTCTAATTGAAGCATTGGCTCCATATCTCATCTTGAAAGACATATATGACCAATCAAAAGATATGAAACCACCTATTTGGGCAGTAAAGTCTCTTGACAGACAGATGGAAAAATATGGCTTGACCTCAACAACAGAGATATCTTGGGTTACAGTACAACTAGGGCATGCATGTAAGGTCATCTCCACATTCCTAAGGATCCCTATGGTCTTGACAGTACTACCATCCAATTGTAATACATCCCTAACAATGGGCTCATATTTCATTCCTAAAGCATCAGCAACACACCTAGGCATCATTGAACTGCTAGCCCCTAAGTCAATCATGCAATTATGAACTAGTTTGCCTCCTATAATTAGAGAAACATAGAATGGAGGAGGTCTAACCTTTTTACTTGTTTCTACCTCCCTTGATGGTTGTACTAGGCTTGTGGTACTTTCCATGCTGAGTGTCTAATCCTTTGGTTCAATTCTTTCTAATTCTTGCTGCAGCAACCTCTTTTGCATGGGTATAGTAGCAACAACATCCCACATAGAGATATTCACATTTGTCTTCTTTATTTGCTCTACCACACTAAATGGCATAGCAAGTGTCTTGGTAGAAGCCTTGGGAGCTACAATTTTATGAGGTTGAGATGGAATAACCTAAGGATCACTTGCATCCTTTCTACCATGATTTTGCCTTTGCTGCTGAAAGGTACTTGATTGATTATTTGTTGCTTTCTCATGAGATATTGCATTTGAAGTTGAGGCCTGATTGGGAGGAGGGGTAGGATCTTCCATAGCTTTTCTTTTGCTTCTAGTGTTATGAGCAATGGAATCTTAGTTTACATTACAATGCTCCTCCATCTGATGATTCATAAAAGAGCAATCACCATATCTTTGCATAACCGAGGCATCTTTAAATTGGTCCCCTTTGTATGATTGTTTTGCTGCAGGTTCTTAGACTGTCAAGGCCATAAAGGATTAAGCCTTTTGACAAATACAATAGGCATAGGAGTAATTACAGGAGGGACAAAAATCTTGATCTTGAGCCATATTGTTTTGAGGGACTATGACCCTACTTTTTTTGCATTTGAGGTTGAAGCATGGCCACCCTGCCTACTTCGATCAAAAGAATTATTCCAATGATTAGGTTTTGGAGGCCTACCACTTCTTGGAGTTTGATATTGCAATTGATGAGATTTACTACCTTGAGCTTGCTGTCTTTCTAGAGTCACTACCTTGTTGCTTACTTTCTGCATCATAGAGAAATTATCTTCCAGCCTCTTTCCTTGATCTTCTAACTTCTTCCCTTGATCTTGCAATCTTTTATCAAGGTTCTTATCCCTTTTATCCATGTTTTGCATCAGAGATTGCATGATCTCTTTGATTTCATCTATCACATTTAAGGATGTGGAAGCTTGAGGAACTGGGGTAAGGGATTGTGATGTAGAAGTTGTGGGAAGGGGAGCCATTGCTGGTTGATGATTTGGAACATCAGGAAAGAAGGGCATAGGAGGCCTTGGAGCTAGTTTACCTCCTTGTATCAATATATTTTCTGCCCTTACTGCTATACCATAAGCATTAGGCAAGGTATCTCCTCCCATAGTTTGGATTGTAGTGGGAATATCACTATTAAAAGCTCTAAGGTAATGCAAGAAGGCATTACCAGGGGTAGGCTTCACTGAAGTAGGTATTCTATCCCATGTCTTTTGAAATCTATAATTAAAATCAGTCATACATTCATGGGGGGCTCTTTTTATAGTAGTCAACTGCTCTAAAAGTGACAAATAGTCACTTTTATCCTCAAAATGTTTGCACAATCCTACTCCTAATCCATCCCAATATTTTATAGAACTATGAGCTAAACCTCTATACCATTGTAGTGCTTTTCCTTTCAAGGATGAGGCTAGGATCCTAACTACAACATCATCCTCTATAATACCATGAATATTGCAGACATTTGCAACTTCTTGAATATGTTCTGAGGGAGAGATAGAAGTTTTAGCAGTAAATTTTGGTATACTTTTGAGGGTAGCTACTGGCATGTCATGTCTTTGGGCTAATAAAAGAGGGCTCCCACCATTAAAGGTGGAAAAAGTATGAGCTCTAGGCAATGCCATATAGACAAGTGATCTATTGATGTGTATTGATGGCAGTTTGGCTTGAGATCTATCAGCAGGAGGAGTAGAGATAGATCTTGTAGATACATTTGTTACTATTGCACTCCTAACTAGTGATAAAGATGTTCTAGTCCTCCTTCTTCTAGGGTTTGAACATGAAAGTTCTTGATACTGAAACTTACCTCTAGAAGATGCCCTTGTTTCAGCCCTGGGCATGAATCATTGCAACTTTGGTTTGGAACCAGATATGTATTTGAAGCTCAGAGTCACCAAGTACTTTGAAGAATGGGCCTCTTGAAGGCTTAAACACTGAAGCCAATACTATCTCCTCGGTATTGGTCTTGAAATCTCTCCCTTTGACACCAATAGGCTTAAAATTTTCTAAGAAGATTGTCGCACCGGGTGTGCCAAAAATTGTTGTCACTTAGGTTTGCACCCTTGTCCAAAGCCTATGCATGGGGACAACCTAGTGAAACATGGAAACAACCTCCAAGTTGTGGGACTTGAACTATGAGGTTGAGTCTCTAGAGAAGGCTGGCTTCTTCTTACTATCAAGATGCACCTAACTACTCTTAGAGAGGGAAAGGGAGAAGGAGAGCATGAAAGCAAATCTACCTAATCTAGTCTAAAGAGGTGATGCACCAAAATAGAGCATTCGAACAAAAACTCTGCCCATATATGCACTATTGAACCAGAATGAAACTAAGGATATACACATTCGAACTTGCTTTAATCTAATAATCACATGTAGATTAGAAGACCAAGATGAATGAAACAAGGAAAGAGAGATTCACTTATATTATCATTCATAGGCCAAAGAGATACAATCATGCAGATTTCAGATATCCACAAAACACCATTGAGAGGCAAATAGTTCTTGCACTTTCACACTAATGGCTGAGGGAGATAAGGTAGAATATCATTTGGTGTAGAGGCAAAGGGAATTTTACACTAAAATTACGGAACAATAGCAGAGAACAATAGAGAATGGTCGACCTTTTTAAATTTTTTTTTACCAAAATTGCCTTTATAGTTTAGGCATAACTAGGATGTCATCTCCTGATAATTACATCACAACTACTGCATGGAAGTCCTTTAGAGAATAATCATGGGGATCCAGAAGAAAATTTGATTTGAATATAGCTTTTTGGTACCATGAAATTTGATTTTTTAAACTAAAATAGGGCCTCATAAAGATAGAAATGGCACCATTGATTTTCCTAATCAGGTAGATAGATCAACTGGAGTCGATGGAGTGCTCTTCCTTGTCTCACATTTATTTTGGGTAGGTTGGGTTTGTTCTTAAGATTGGATGCATGTAAAACCTTGGTATTCCCCTATTTTTGGCTAGTGAATTAGCAAGTCAATAAGTCAAACTAAAAATGTAAGCAAGGCGAGCCATGTGGGCCAATGATTTCCCTTTATCTTGCCACCTCGCAAGGGTCTTTCTGAGTTTGACTACCTCTTTCCACTACTAACTGCGCCACCATGTAACCCTACCCACAATAGTCACATTAACTGCCAGCCACTAACCATTTACTGTCTCCATCAGACCCACTAGGACATGTGTCATCGAGGCACTATGTTGCTATGGATAACATCTGGGTAATTTTTCATGGCAACATAGCACCCACCATAGATCTCGACTAATTTGATGATCGTGAAGACTCACCATCTTACTGTGTCATCTCCATAGAACTTCTAGGCCCACAGACCAACTAGAAACCACCTGGCATCATTCATCCACGTGTCACTGAGGTGCTATGTCACTATGCATATCCATGGTGCAACTTTTCATGGCGACATAGTGCCAATCGTTGATTCAGACTGATCTGATGATTGTGAAGACTCGTCATATTAACGTGCTTTGCCCCCATAAAGCTTCTCATCCATGAATCCACCTCAACACACCTTAGCAACTGTACCACAAATGGTGACCCTTGAAGAGATAGGCCCCAGAGGGACACATGGTGGTAGGGTGTTATGTCGCTATGAATATCCATCGAGCAACTTTCCATAGTGCAATAGTGCCATGGAAGATCCTTAGAATACTGCGCTTGCCTTCATAAGTTCCTGGTCCATGGATCCACCTGGAAACCACCTGGCACAACTTAGCGCCTTCAACTTGGTGAGATCTGGCCCCACTGATCCATGTGGTGAAAGGGCGCTATGTCACCATGGGTATCCATTACCCAATTCTCCATAGTGCGATAATGCCCAGCATTGATTTCTTGAGATCTACAGCGACCAACAAAGTTGCATGACCATGCATTGAATTTGCTAGATGGACCAATGAAATATCGGCACTATACTACGATTCACCCGATGATTTCCATCGAGGATGAGCCGTAACATTATTTTGGAGAATGGTGGGCCCATGATGTCATCTGTGCCATGCATCGACAAGGCGTTATATCGCTATGGGTAACATTCTCATAGCTTCCCATAGCGAGATAGTGCCCACCATTAATTCAGATTGAGATCTACAATGATGCAAGATGGATCTAATATCCATACACCAACCAATGAGAATTGGCCACATGCCAACTTGTCTGATAAGCCCTCGCTTGTGGTACACCAAGTGAAATAGGACCCACACTCCACAGTCATACCTCGGCCAATGGAAAGATGACCAACTGCCAAAGGGTCTAACAGATTTCACACTGATATCTGATGAGACATACCTAGGACCCACCATCCTTCCTTGAGATCTGGCGTAGTATATTTTTTGTCTAGGCGCTATGTCACTATCGACGAGGAACACAAATTTTCTAATAGTGCCATAGCGCCCGCTATGGGTCTAGTGAAATTTGGTGCCGAAGAAACAACAAGGGAAAGTAGGACCTACCTGACATGTGGTGAAAGGGTGCTATGTCACTATGGAAAAATAGCATGCAACTTTCAATAGCAACATAGCGCCAACCGTTGATTGATCCTGATCTGATGATGGGGACTTGCGGGCCCATGAAAACACTAAAAGCATAGGGAAGAAATATTATAAGGTTCAATTATTTGATAATTCGTGCCCCCCTTTGAATGTTTGAATATTTAAAACCTATAAACGCTACTATGTTGAATTCAAATGTGGTGGTTTTGGCAAGAAGGC
This sequence comes from Cupressus sempervirens, assembly GCA_028749045.1. Taxonomy (NCBI): domain Eukaryota; kingdom Viridiplantae; phylum Streptophyta; class Pinopsida; order Cupressales; family Cupressaceae; genus Cupressus; species Cupressus sempervirens. Next base: position 555,219,372 of record CM053790.1, read on the forward strand.
AAAAATGACTAACAACTTACAGACAAGATCTCATGTGACAATGCTTACTATGTTGAAGGTTTTAATTATAACTTGTTAAGTGTGTCATAGTTGAACAATTTAGGGTGCAAAGTTGAGTTTGAAAATAAGTCAGCCAAGATATATGATACAAATGGAAATCTAATTAGAAAAGGTGATCAAACTAGGAGTAATATGTTATATTTAGATATAGAAGATGCTACTTGTCTTATTGCAAAATTTGATGATTTATAGCTTTGACATAGGAGATAATGTCATGTTAACTTTGATAATCTAATTAGTATAAGTAACATGAAAAGAGTTAGAGATTTGCATAAGTTGAAGAAACCAAAAAATATAATGTGCAAACAATTTTAACTAGGCAAGATGACAAAGTCAAGCTTTAAAAGTAAAGCTTATACCTCTAATGAAATACTTGAAATTGTTCATACTAATTTGTGTGGACATATTGAAGTGCAAAGCTACAAAGGCAACAAGTATATAATTTTGCTTGTTGATGATTACTCTAGGATGATGACTGTCATGTTTCTAAAATAGAAATTAGATGCTTTTAAAATGTTTAAATGGTACTTGGCAACAGTTGAGAAAGAAAAAAGTAAGAGTTTGAAATGGTTGAGATTAGACAGAGGAGGTGAGTTCATTTCCCATGAATTTAAAGTGTTATGCAATAATGGAGGAATTAAGAGATAGACATCAGCACCTAGGACCCCCCCACAAAATGGAATTGTTGAAAAAAGAAATAGGTGAATAATGAACTATGCCAAAACACTAATAATGGAGAGAAATGTTTCGCTACAATACTAGAGAGAAAATGTAAGTCCTGCAGTATACACCCTGAACCATGTGAAAGTAGAGGTACTCACTCAACACCTTTTGAACTATGGTATGCTCATCCACCTAATGTGAAATATTTTAAAGTATTTGGAAGAAAATGCTATATTCTCAAGGATACTAGGAGTGGAAAGTTTGATGCAAAGAGTGAAGAAGGTATGTTCTTTGGTTACTCCACAAGAAGTAAAGCTTATAAGTGTTTAATTACTAACACTAACAAAATTTTGGAAAGTGTAAATGTGAATTTTGATTAGTTTACATAAGCACATGAGGCTAAAACTACAAAAGAACCACAAGACTATAAGACATTTGGATACTATTATGAAGAAATGCCTACTGAAGAAGATGCCACAAATGATGCAACAAATCAATAGAAAGTTTCAAAAACTATCGAGTCACATCCTATGAATGCCAAGTTGCATTTAGATGCTAAGATTGAAATTGAAGAAAATGCACAATCTGACTTTGAGATTAGCACACATGAAACAGATGTTGAGATACCTGAGAAAGATGCACATAGTGATACTAAAGCTAAGAGATAGAATGAAACTACAAGAACTGAGCCTAGACTGCCCAAATTTGTTAAAAGATGCCATCTTGCAGATCAAATCATTGGAGACAAAGATGCAAGGCTAATGACAAGAAATAGGTTGAGAAGTGAAACATGCTTCCTAAGTATGAAGAAACTAAGATAGTAAAAGATGCATTGGAAGATGATGATTGGTACAAGGCTATGGAAGAGGAAATTCAATAGATAGAAAAGAATAAGACTTGGAGCCAAGTTCCTAGACTAGAAGACAAGAATGTAATTGGCACAAAATGAGTATTTTGGAATAAGCTAGATGAAAATGGTAAAGTGATAAGGAACAAAGAAAGAATAGTTTGCAAAGGGTATACACAAGAAGAATGAATTGACTATGGTGAAACATTTTCCCCTGTTGGAAGAATGGAAGGAGTAAGAATTCTACTTGCTTATGCTACTTACAAAAGTTTCAAAGTTTATCATATGGATGTCAAGTCTGCATTTCTGAATGGAATATTGGAAGAGGAGGTCTACATAGAACAACTAGAAGGATTTGTGGACAAAAAAAATAAGAACATGGTATGCAAACTGTACAAAGCCCTGTATGGATTGAAACAAGCACCAAGAGCATGGTATGAGAGACTTCACACTTATCTAGTTAAGATTGGTTTTGAAAGAACAAATGATAAAAAAAATTTGTACATGAAGACAAATAAAGAAAAATGTATAGTGTTATCTAAAATTTTTGTTGATGACATAATATTTGGAGGACAAGATGCTCTATGTAAAGATTTTGCAAATTAGATGAAGCAAGAGTTTGAAATGTCAATGTTTGATGAGATCAAATTCTTCATGGGATTACAAGTCTATCAAATGAAGTATGGTGTATATATCACTCAGACAAAATATATCAAGGAGATATTGAATACTATTGGACTTGAGGACTCAGAACCAGTAAGTACACCTATGGTAACAACACTCAAACTATCAAAGAATGATGAATTAGCTAAGGTCAAAAAAGCATTGTATAGATCTATGATTAACAAATTACAATATGTAGTAGACAAAAGACCTGATATTGCATTAGCTATGAGAATAATTGTTAGATTCTTTGTTGATCCTAGAGAAAATCTCTTGATGATAGTGAAAAGGATAATGAGATACTTGAAAGGAATAAAAGAGTATGTCTTATACTATAAGAAGAATGAAAAGTTTGAATTGAAAGTCTACACTGATGCTGATTGGGTTGGAAATATTGATGATAGAAAGATCACTAGTGGAGGAGCATTCTTCTTAGGTGGAAGACTTGTTACATGGACAAGCAAGAAGCAAAGTTGTACTTCACAATTTTCTGCTGAAGTAGAGTATGTTGCTACTGCTATCAATTGCACAAACATCATATGGATCAAACAACTGCTAAAGGGAATGAAGGAAGAAATCACTAAACTAGTGACACTTTATTGTGATAATACAAGTGCTATAAATATATCAAAGAATCTTGTTATGCATACAAAAATAAAGCACATTGCAATAAAGTATCTTTATTTCAGGGAGTTGGTTCAAGACAAAGACATGAAGATGGAATATATCAACACAAAGAAGAAAATTGCTAATATCTTCACCAAAGCATTACCTAAGGATCCTTGTGAGTATCTAAGAGGTAAATTAGGGGTGATACCCCTAACAAAGGCTATATAAAAGATAGAGGGAGTACCCTACATCAAAAAAGAAGAAGCTAACATTCATCTCATATAAATTGATGTAATGGATCTTACATTAGCAAGTTGTCTAAAGTAATTATAGAGCTAGAATTTCAAAATAGTCACAAGCAAGGTGATAGAGGGAGAAAATTGAAAAGCTTGCAAAAGTCTATGTTTGCATATATAAAGATGCCAAGTTTTGTGTACATTTCTTTGGCATGGTTGTCAAAGAGGGAGAATATTCAGTAAACTAATCAAGTGAAAGTTCATTAATGATTCAGAAGATGAAGATGATCAAAGCAGAAAATCAAGTCAGAAGGAGAAAGTACATTAAATCAAAGTACAGTGCAAAAGAAGTTCAATGAAGTGAAGGTACATTATCAGAAGATTAGAAGACTAGAAGCAAGAATAAAAGAGGGAGATATTCTGATATTCTACTGATCCATAACATAAGAGAATCAAATAAGAGATATTTTTTAACCTAAAGAGGGAGTTGTTGATAGAGGAAGAAGTTATATTCACAAGCTTTATTTTTGGTATTGCCTTACTATTTTAACCTACTTAGTTCATCATTTGTTTAACTAGTTGATTAGTTTGGTTTTCCATCAATACCAAAGAGGGAGATTGTTGACATATGATTGAAAAAGATGATTTGAAGTAGAAATGTTGTTATTGTTGTAAGAAGTCTTTTCAATCATTATTTTGTCACTGATGTCAAACTTTCTATATTTTGGTAAAACCATTGCTTATATGTTTCAAGCACTATCACTTACTTGATTGATGAAGAGGATTTGATCAACAAGATCTAGCAAAAGTACCTACAGGAAAGGTTGAGTTATGATTATGTATTGAAGTGCAAGAATCAATTAAGATAGTGATAACATAATGTATTGATGATCTACTTGAGGTTACAAAATTTTTGGCTACACTTATAAAATTCAGATGAAAAAGGTTGGACAAAGTTCATTTTCTAAGCTTGACTGAGTTGATAGAAGGTGTCAAGTATAGTTAGTGCAAGCTAAGAAAAAAGTTAGTTGAAGCCAAGTGAAAGCATTTTCTAGTGGATGCCTAGCAAACTAATAGGTGTCGAGCAAGTTAGTAGATGTTGAGTGATTTTTAGTATGTGTTGAGCATCAGTAAAATCTAGTTGATGCCAAGTGATTTTACAATAGATGGTGAGTAACATAGTATGTGATGTGCATCAATAAATTAATAATGCCGAGTTGTTGCATTATGAATAAGATCAAAGATTTGCCAAATAAAATCCAACAAGTTTATTTATTTGGAACTTGTAATTTAGGAGGAAGATAAGATTGATGAGATGGAGGCAAAAAATCTGATGTAAACCATTTTGGAGGTGAATTCAAATGAATTTAAGAAGTCTCTAGAGAAGACAAGATACAAGGTAGATACATTGTATCCTACCTAATCCATCAAAAACCCTAATTTTTGAGATGGATAATGAGTGAGAAAAGGAGTTCTAATTCCCTATATGTAGGAATGCTTGCTCATGAAGCAAAGTTGGTAAGAGGTCAAAAAGTTTTTGGATGTGAAAATATGACAAGGTTAAGGAAGAGGGTTTACTTCATCAAGTGGAGCAAGAGGAGAAGTATGTAATGGTGAACTAAGACAAAAGGCTTAATGAAAATTAATGCTTGAAGGGTGAACAAGATGTTAGAACTACAAAGTTTGAAAGCCAAGTAGAGATGAGGACTAAATAGTGATTTGTAATTTTCAAGTAGGGTTGTAAGTTGTATTAGATCTAACTCTACTATTACTCTCTAATAATTGTATCAGATTAGGGTAAAATCTTTTGGAGAGAGGTTGACTTAACAATCATTGGTAAATCCTTTAATAGGGTGGCATTCTAGGTGAATGACCTAATGTCCTCTAACAAGGCTCTCTTTTAACAGGGTGATTGAAATACCTTAATTAGGTCACATTTAATAGTGTGTGTTGTAACCTTTAATAGGGTTGGCCTTTAACATGGCATCACTTCAGAAGAGTGAGAAAGGAGTAGCATGTTATTGGTGGGTTATCTCAAATTGGGTTTCCATGTTAAATCATTGTGTCAAGTGTACTGATGGATGTGTTATGTTTTATGTTTTACATTTCTACATGTTACTTTAATAGCAACATACTAGTTTTCATTTACACACAATGAATGCATGCATGGTTAAGAATGTTATATGGGTTCACTGAATTATGAAAAAGTTTTATTTGGAGATCTGGACCTTGAATAACTGATTCAACCCATCCCCCCTCTCAGTTATTCTAAAAGAATTCCAACAATTAATTTTCATTATTGAATTCCAAAATTTTGATCTAAGAAGTAAAGAACACATTGAGAGTCCTTATAATTAATGTGTAATTTCTCTTGCTCTTGAATTGCCTCTTTGTATATAATATGTGCCCAAATATAATAAGTTAGATACAAACAATGTAATAAGGAAACAGCCAAGATATTTAGAGCATGTGGTATAGTCTATGATGGTAGACAAGTTGATTAATTGCATTGGGATGTTAGAGGAACCTAATGTATCAGTAATATGTGGGTATAATGAAAATCCCATTATATTATGACAAACTTTATAGGATGCAAAATTTGAAGGGAAAATTCAAACGAATCAGCAATATAGTCTAGTTTGGAAACCAAAAAATATATTTTCCCTAGTACATGAAATCATGTGAAATATGTCTAATAGTTTGAATTGACATTCTCAAGAGAGAAAGGGTGGTCTAATTAGGATTGCTCCTAGGCTTGTTGGAGTTTCCCATGTGGGTGTACAAAATGATGTGGTAATAATTTATAATCATTCATATATCTTATGGTATCAATAAATAATCTCTAAAAAGTTAAGTTTGATATTGGTTGATTTCAAAGAGAAAGTAAGCCCCAGGTTATGGTGGATAGTGTGTCCAAAAAATCTTGAAGATATAACAAATGATACCAGGGATAGCACTAGATCTACTAATGAAAGTGGTAGAGATAATGAAGGGACTACTAAATAAAATTCTAATTAGGAGAAAGAGAAATCCCAGAGAGGATCTATGGTTTGATTAGTTTATGGAAAGTCTAATCATGATTAAATTTGTAGGAACTACGCACTCATATTGCTTTGTTAAGGTATTTGTGTTACATATTGTAAGTTGTGTTAGTGTGAAACTGTGTAGGGGGCAGGGGGTGGTGAATATAAAACTAACTAGTACAGGGAAATATTGATATATTTCTACATGGTTGCAAGTTGTTATGTTGATGGGGGAAGATTTTTTTTGGATTTTAGAAGGTTTAACCTCCATAAGATATAGTTTCATAAAATCCCAATTATTGAACCACCCAAACGTGTGAGACCTCCCATAGGAAAATGAAATAGGCATCGTTACAAGTCCAAATCAATGGGGTACGTGTGTAGGAGGGAGATAAGTGTTGAGTATCAAATGAGGATTAGGTCTATATTGCAACAAAAATGTATAGAGCAACACATATGCAAACTCTATAATTTCTCAGTTGACCTCCTTTCATTTCAAGGAAAGGTCAAGGTTGAAGAGAAAATGCATCATTATGAGAGTAAAGAGGCTAGAGAGAAGAGATTGAAAAGAGTGGTAGCTTTGGTGAAGAGAAGAGATTACAAGGTAGGATAATTTTGACAAATTTATGTTATTTATGTTAATTATTCTTTTAAAAAATTGATACCACTTGTATTTTATGGCTGATAACAAAGAAATGTGATGTTAATAAGTGTCTCCTTGTATGTATAGATTAATAGATAGCTCTCCTTCTACCTCAACTATAGATAGAAATTGTAGAAGGCATCCATCTTTTGGACATGACAAAAAAAGTTATTGGGAAGGAAAGAAAACCATAAGAGATGATGACACTGGAGATTGTACCAAGGTTGCAGAGGAGGAAATATTGATTCACTCTATGAAGAGAAATGCTTGCATGTAGATAGGCATGAAGACCACATTTTCGTGTTTTAGTTGTGGAAGACAGAACAATGTAATATTGTTTTACATTTTTTTATCACTCATGACAAATTTGGTTGTGTGATGTATCTAGTTTGATAGCTAAAGTTTGAGAATGAAAGATATTTTGTAGGTTAGGTATCTATTGAGAAAGGAAATGTCATAGGAGCCAAGGGTTGTGAAGATGGTTATTTCATAAGACTCTCAATGTATGCCAAACCATGTGGTAAATCCACTATAGGGAAATATATCCATGAGCATAAGTCAGTGAAAAGAAACAAAAAAGAAGCAATTTCTATTGATATTGAAGAGATGGAAGTTGGGGTAAGTATTATCTTCTAGTTGTAATGTCTTTATTATGTGGATCAAATGTTAATATTGAAGTAGATAAACTATTTGGAATCTCATAGTAACTGACTATTCAAGGTAATGGTGAGTGGTGCACAGGAGAGCAGCCTATAGTTGAATGTATGGATGAAGTTGTATGTTTATAAAGAATGTAATGATTGATGAGGCTAATTATTGCCTCTATTTTATGCTAATTTCAAACACTCTATTTTACTTCCAACAAGACATTTGTGAACTTATGTTTAAACTTAAACTAATGATTAACCTATGGGCAGATAGTATGTCATATTTTGCCAATATTATATATATATATATATATATATATATATATATATATATATATATATATATATATATATATATATATATATATATATATATATATATATATATATATATATATATACACATATATATAATGCAGTATTGCATATAACCATTGTAATGTGTGTTCTAATGTTTGAACTTAATTAGATAATTCTTATTTGCAAATATCTCTACATAATAACTAACCTGTTAGCAAAGGAAGTTGAAGATGGTTAGAAGTATTCAAAAGGAAACATTGAAGATAGCCAACAACATTCAAGGAGAAAAGACATTAAGGTTTAGCAGTGGTGGAGAAATTCATAACAGTACCAAGGGACATGATTACTAATATGGAGGATCTATGAAGAATTGCTATATTTTCTCTCCATTTATTATTGTGTCAAAGTGGTTGTCCAGACTTTATTATTCATTCCATGAGATGTTATCTTTCCTTATTTTTCTCTAGTGGATTTCTAGTTAGTTTGTTTTTCTTTTTTGTTTCATAATAAGTGTTGATCTTCTATTTATAGGGATCAAACCAATAGTGTTAGAAGTTAGAAGAAAGTTTATGAAAAGAAACTATTAACTCTTTCTGTGAGTTGTTTTTACATTTTTATGTATTGTTCTCATGTAAGTAATTTTTGGAACATAATGAAATAGCTCTTGGTTTACATTATGTGTTAGTAGATTGGTAGAAGCCAACCAAGGGGGCCAACTTGGGAGGTGGCTTAGATTAGAATAGTGTATATTTTTTTCAAGCATCTTTAGTATTGTAGATAGAAGTTGTAAGTTCCTTCCTATAGCATCATACTTTGTAAGTGTTCCTCGAGCATCTGTAAGAACAGTTATTGTAGATGAACTGAGTTGGAATATATATTAGCGTTTAATTACATTTCTAGTATTTGTTTCAGTAAAGAGTTAAGTGTGTTAGTTTCTTGCAACACTAGTGTAGGTTCTTTTCTTGCATTTTACTTTTCTGCAGCATAAGCATAATGACTCATTAAGAAACCTAGTGCACATACTATGCTAACCATTTCAAGTATACATCCTTAGGTTGAAAAAATTAACTGCACCTCATGGTGGGAAAAAATAGTCCTTAGATTGAATAAACTATTCCTAAGTATGGCCTTGGGCATTATTATTGTACACCTATTGTGAGGCAAACCATTTTTGGTGTCATTGTCGGGGATGGTGTCAAGCTAGGAGCATTCTTGAGTCATAGTTCTTAGTTAAGTTTTTTTAGAAATTTGCAGTCTTAAAGCTTTCTTCACCAGTGTGAAGAATTCAATTGCATGCATTGAAGAGGAAGATGAGATGAATATGGTAGATTTCTTGCATGGGAGTTTATTAATTTGAGTGAAGAAATTGAAGAAGAAGAAGTTGAGTTTCCTTTTGAAGACACAAGCCCTATTTTTCATATAGAATCATCCTCAAGAGTAGAACCTATAGATATGAGCAGTTTTCAAGTTTCTTCTAAAATTTTGGCTAGTTTCCATGATAATACTACTCCAAATCTACCAATTGTTAATGATCCAGTACCCAATGTTCCTTTTTAGTAGCAACCTCATAATCTAATACCTCTAGTAATGGCACAACCTACTTTTCCATTTCCTCTTCCAAGCCTCATAAATACTAATAATCTCAAGAATATACTCACAACTACTCTTCCAAAGTTCTATGGCCTTGCAACTAAAGCCCCTGATACTTTCTTGTTTGAATTTGACATACTCTATCATAATTTTGACTATAACACTGATTTCCATAAGCTCAAATTATTTCCAGCAAGATTGAAAGAGTTAGCTTCACGATGGTTCATGGGCTTAGGAGCCAATACAACAAGAACTTGGGATAAAATGCATACTCTGTTTCTAGATAAATATAAAGAGTACTGCAAAGCATCTAGTTCAAGAGGAGATGATATCTTTAGGATATCACAAAAGGAGGAAGAAACATTGGAAGACTATGTTTCATGTGTCTTGTATAGAATACAAAAGAAGTCTCAGCATGTGTTGTCTGAGGATTCACAAAAGCTAGTCTTTTTGAGAGGTTTGAATGATAATTGTCTAGAAGCACTAGACCTGATGGTTGGTGGTGATGTATATCAATTTTCTTGGGATGACCTCAAGAAGATCTATCAAAACTATTCATAGTCAACCATGAAGAAAGGCTAGGGACCTCATTCAAAAGTCACTAAAGGAATTAGTTAGTGTATTTCAAAGCTCGAGATATCTAATCTTCTTGCAAATTTTAACTAAGATATTAAAAGTGATGTTGCTACACATCTTGACACAATGAATGAAAATAAGAAATAAGCAAAAGAAAAATTACAACTAGTTGAAGACTACCTTCATTGTTGGAAGCAAAAGAGTGATTGCCAATCCAAACTGGTTGCTAGCATGGAGAATCAACATCTTCCAATTGAGTACATCAAGATAGATGGAGATGATGAGCAAGTATTCTTTGTTGCTCAACATCGGCCATGGGCCCAACATCAAGGTATGTCTTAAGATCCTTTGCAAAATTCATATTTATATGGTAATCAATGGAAAAACTATAATCCCCAAGGTCTTCCACAATATAATCAGCCTAATTAGAATAATGCTTAGAAAAATACTCCGCAATAGCCCCAATGGCCTTAGAACTCCCAACCATCCTAGCCCAACCAATAGAATAACTAGTGGCAAAACTAGCAGAACCAATGGAAACCATGCCAAGGGAATTGGTGGTCTACAAACCAATGGACAAGACCTCAATTGTTGCCTAACCAAAATACTAGTACTCCACAATTACCACCCCCATCCCGAAAACCTCCACTAATGCCACCACCTATGAATCTTGGACCTCAAAAGTAGACATAGTTATCTACAGAACCTTAGCCAAATCCAAATAACCAATAGGCACAATAACCCATGTATATTGTTGATTCCCAACAATATCCTTCCTACACTCTTAATGTTACAAATATACATCTAAGATTTGGTATAACGTTACCATTGCCTAAACTACCTCTTATAACTGAAATACTAGATACTCCTATAGCATCAAAACCCCTAGTCTCTAAAGAGGATGACCTAACCAATGTCACTATCATAGCCCAACTCAGCCAATGGTGGATCCTCCTTTTCTAGAGAAGCTTTTACAAAGGAAACCTATATAGATAGAGGAACAATCTTTTGATATTGTTGATCAGTTGAAGAACATGCATGTCCAAATACCCCTATTCCAAGCTATTAAAGATGTTCCTATCTATGGAAAATCCATTAGAGAAGCCTACCTATAGAAACCTAGGAGGAAGAAAAAGGACCCAACTATAGTCCATGTTGTGGAACAATTGGCTGACATTATGTTAAGAAAATTGATCACTCCAAAATATTGTAATCTAGGTAGTCTAGTTGTGAATGTGAGTATAAATGGTCTGTTTGTTAAACATGCTTTAATAGATCTTGGTGCTACTATAAATTTCATGACCAAAGATACTCTGAAGAATTTGAAAATAGAAGGGTTAAGGGCTATTCCAACAATGCTACAACTTTTCAATAGTTCTACTATCACTCCTAATGGGATGATAGAAAAAATAGTTGTAACCTTAGACTCTCTAAAGTATCCTATAGATTTGATGAATCTGTCTCCCAAAGTTAATTTATCTAGTTACCATGTCATCCTAGGATGACCATGGTTAGCTACAATTGATGCAAATATAAGTTGTAGATTAGGGAATATGAGCATATCAAATGGCCAAGCAACAAAGAAATTTGATTTGTATTCACCAACACAACCACTACTAGATTTAAGTATATTTGTTTGGCCAGATTTAGGGGATGGAGAATAAGAGTTAAAATCTATAGAATAGCTTATGATGTTACATATATAATCATTTCTAAAGATACAAGAAGAGGATTTAGTACTTTAGAGTATTCTTACTAACAATTGTGTGGTAGAAAAAGATGTATCTGAAAGTTCTATGTTAGAATTAACCACATATGAGGAATGTGATGAGAATTGTACTCTTCTTAAAGAACTAGACACTCTTTATCAACTCTTACTGTGTGAATTAGATAAAAGTCCAATTTCTAAAGCTACTATGATAGAGTCTACCACTACTGTTGAGTTATCCTAAGGTCATAATCTTCATGTTAACCCCAAATTATCATCCACACAAATGGAACAATTGACAAAGCTACTTCAAAAGCATGAAAAGGCTTTTGCATGGGACTATGGTGATCTGAAAGGGTTGTGTGCCACATTATGCACTAATAGAATATACATCAACGAAGCATGCATACTACTTTGTCAACCCTAGAGAAGGATAAATCCAAGCCTTAGAGAAATAGTTAAAACTGAATTGTAAAAATTGCTTGACGTTGGTTTTATTTATCCTATATCCAATAATAGATGGGTGTCACCCCTAGTCATAGTGCCCAAAAAGGAAGGGAAATGGTAGACTTGTGTAGATTATAGAGAATTCAACAAGGCCACCAAAAAGGATCACTTTCCTTTAACATTCATAGATCAAGTTCTAGACACTCAAGCTGGAAAGAAGTATTTCTCTTTTCTAGGTGGGTATAATGGTTATAATCAAATTAGTATTACTCCTAAAGACCAAGATAAAACCACACTTACATGCCCATGGGGTCCTTTTGCATACTTTTTTCTGCCATTTGGTCTATGTAATGCTCCTACAACATTTCAATGAGCTATTATTAGCATCTTTGTTGATATATCACATGATTGTATGGAAATATATATGGATGACTTCACAACATTTGGAGTCACCTTTGAGGAAGCCATGATGAATCTTGAAAAAGTTCTAATAAGGTGTCAAGAACATAATTTGGCACTTAATAGTCAAAAATGTTTCATGCTCATGTAGGAAGGTGTGGTACTTGGTCATTTCATATCAGTTATAGGAATACAAGTGGATTCAACTAAGATAGAGGTAATTCAAACATTGCCCATACCCACAAAACTAAAAGATGTAAGATCTTTTCTAGGTCATGATGGATATTATAGACGTTTCATAAAATACTTTAGAAAAATAGCTATTCCCTTGTATACATTAATGACTAAGGAAGATGAATTCATTTGGACACTCGAATGTAGTGAAGCCTTCTTGCAGCTTAAGAAACTTCTCACCACAACCCTAGTTTTACAAGGCCATGATTGGACTCTGCCTTTTCACATATATACAGATGCTTCTAACTATGCCATAGGTGCAATTCTAGGGAAACAATCTTAACATCTTGAAAATGCAATATATTATATTAGCAAGAGCCTTCATGGACCATAATTAAACTACATAGTGACTAAAAAAGAACTGTTAGTAGTAGTTTATGCTCTAAATTTTTTTTGATTACATAACTAGCTATCCCATATTTGTTCATACAAATCATGCAGAAATTCAATATCTCATGAACAAACCTATTATAATAGGTAGGTTAGCAAGATGGTTAGTAGTGTTGCAAGAAGTTGATATCGCCACCGGTGATAGGCCCAGAAGAGCTAATGTGGTAACTAATTATTTATCAAGAATCCACCATGATGAGAATGACACTACTCTAGTAGATGATACATTTCTAGATGAACATTTATTTCATATTGCTGTCCAAACTCCATGGTCTGCAGACCTTGCTAACTACACTATAGCTAATAAAATGCCATAACATTTCTCTTACAAGGAAAATAAGCTACTTTTAGAGAAAAGTTTCCATTTCTCTTGGATTGATAATATCTTATTTTACACTAGACCTAATCAAGTTATAAGAAGGTGTGTGAGAGAGGATGAGACATATGACATTCTACATGCATGTCATAATGAACCATGTGGAGGGCACTTTGCAGCAAAAACAACAACCTTAAAAATTTTAACAATTGGTTACTATTAGCCTACGCTTCACAATGATGCAGCCAACTATACATGGAAGTGTGACAAGTGTCAAAGGATGGGCCAACCAACAAGAAAAAATGAAATTCCACTCAATCCACAACTAGCATTAACACCATTTGAAAAATGGGGTATGGACTTCATTGGTCCAATTGATCCTCCATCTAATGAGAAATCATATATCCTTGTGTGCATTGACTACCCAACAAAATGGGTTTAAGTGAAAGCCATGAAGCATGCTCGTGATCACAAAGTGGCAAGATTTCTAGATGAAGAAATCTTTATTTGCTATGGTGTACCCAAAGAACTAGCCACCGACGAAGGTGCTCAATTTACTTCTAATATGATCACAAAACTTATGAAATAATCTAATACCAGGCAATAGAAATCAAGCCCCTATCACCCTCAAGCCAATGGACAAGCATAAGTCACAAATCGGGAGATAGAGGCCATCTTAACAAAAATAGTTCATCTACATTGTAGGGATTGGAATAATAGATTACTAGAAGTTGTTTGGACCTACAGAACAACATGGAAGACTACTATAGGGTTCACACCATTTGAGCTCCTATATGGGAAACTAGCAATGCTCTCAATTGGATTTGAACATAAAATTTTAAGAACCACACTAGAGTTGAACATTGAACTTCTTGCAACATAGAGAGAATGTCTTCTACCTCTTAATTCTTAGGATGAAATGCATAAGGTTGCTCTAGAATGCATTGAAATTATACAGAAGCAAAGGAAACAATGGCATGACTCCCACATTAGCAAATATTTTTTTTAAGTTGGTGACTATGTATTACTATATGATTCTAGATTTATAGATATGCCAGGCAAGTTATAGACACAATGGCTAGGTTACTAGTCAATGACCATAGAATCAAGTTATATAAATGAATCCAAACAAAACAGGACTTCCTAAAATAGTTTCAATGGCCAAATTCAAATACACACCAGGTAACTCTTCCTACAACAGAAGGCGTTGACTTCCTACCTACAAATTTTCAATACTAATTTTTCATGCATGCCCATAATAAAAACCTTATGTCCACATAAAGTTCTAAATTTCTCCATTCATCTTCTAATTTCTTCTTTTCCAACTCATCTCACTTCTTTACCTACCATCCACCCACCTTCCATGTCATCCTTTTCCAATGCTTTCAATGAACACCGCAAGTTTGCTAATGTATGGTGTCACTGCTGATGTACTTTCTACCACTTTTTGGTATGTGTAACAATCAACTAACATGCATAAGATTTTCAAATATTTATTCATTCATAGTACATTGATTTTTTCACTTATATCTAATACTGTATTATTTATATTACGACAATGTTATGCCAGTTCAATACCTTGTACTAAGTTTGACAAGTGTTGACACTTGTCCATATTTTGTAGGGGATAGGGAAGGTTAATAAAACCCAATGACATTCCTATTTATTCATAAATATTTTTTTTTTAAATCTTTATACTTCTTTTATTGATGAAATTCAGTTGCTATAAGTACGTAAGTGTCTAAGTGTCTTATCCCTTATTCTTGAATGATTCCTTACTGTCAGGCTATGATGTGACCCATATTTAATGTTCAAGTGATCCAAATTCCATTTTTGGATTATTTTCACATATCCATTATTTACTCTCATTAAAGCCACATTATTACTACTCATAACAAATTGTTATGACATTAATTAGCTAAAAAAATGAAATGTGAAAATGGGTTTGTAAAACAACAACAAAAGAAAGCATGAATTCATAGGAGGGAAATAGTGCAAGCAAAGCAGAGAGTGAAATTGTCAAGTAGAATAGGTGGACAATTGCAGTGATGAGAACCAATGGAGCATACTATTTTACTCTTAGATGTAGAGGAAATGAGGAGATTTAATGCATGTGGCTAGTTAGGGTATTTCTTAAGTTTAACTACATTTGATGAAGAAAAAACCATGAAATTTACAAGAACATCTAATGAGGGAGAAGCTATTCTATGGGGTTTAACGGTTGTTGCTATAGAAGAGTTAATAGTAGAAGTAACTATGTTACTAACATAGGAGAACATTATCCTAATATGCATGATGCAAGATTAGCTAGGGCTCAATTTGTCATACCAACTAATCCTTAGTTGGATATCACCAAGCAAGGTTGCAAAAGGATGCCTCTTCTACCACCATACAATGAGTTGGTTATGCACATTATTAGGTACCTCACTTATGAAGGAAGATTTTCATATTTACATGGATATCATTTTAAATTGCTCAGCTGTATAAGGCACAATTATCCAATAAATGCTCCCAATTTCTTGTATAACATGTTATGCATTATTGCTTAAGAAACCCAAAAGGGGAAGGATAATTCTATCACTCATCATGCTATAATTAAATTACTTATAGAAAGATCATTTAGGGATGCCTCTCCCATGTCATGGGAAGAATTTGTCCAAGCTAAAACCCTATAACCCCAAGCTGTCCTTAATGAATAGCCAAGTGAAGAGTATGTAGTTCCCATTGATGAACCTACTGAGTAAAGCACTCAAGATGCTAAAGCTAGAAATGTGCCAGAGAATGTGCAAGAAAATGTGTCCTTACCTATTCAAGAGAGTTAAAAACCTACCTCTACTCCAGTAAAGAAAAAATGGAAATTACAAGAGGAGACCTTAGCTCTGGTAGTAGAAAAGCCAAATCTTGGAGTAGCAAAGCAAAAGAAAACTAAGTTGGGTCCTACAGTAGTTACTTCTGAAGCAGAGACACCAAAAGGAGAATTAAGAAGAAGGCTATGATACCGAAGGAGATCCCTATGAGAAGAAGTCCTAGAATGAGGGGACACATTTCTAAAGTGATAGTAGAAGCTTAGTCTACTTCATCCAAACCATCTACTAAAGAATCCCTATTACAAATTGTTCTTAATAACTCTCCTTCTCACCCTGAAACTACAAACATTTCTAAAAACCCTAATGAGGAATGTAGGGTTGAAGTAAATGAAAATTCAAATGATTCCCCAATAGGCCAACAAATAGTTCCCATAATGAATTAGTATATTCAAACATTGGCCTAGTTCCCTATAAACCAACATGGCTTACAAATTTTTTAGAACAATTATGGAGGGAATAGAGGAAGAGGAAAAATAACTATGAAGAGGAAAATGATTCCATTACCATACAAAAAATTCTTTTCTAGTTTTTTGGACAACATATGCTTGCTATAGCCCTATGGGAAGATGAGAGGAAGAAGATGAAGAAAGTCATAGTATCCCAAGGTGAGGAAATTATAGATTTGAAAGAGCGATTGGAAAACCAAAAACAAAGGATGGATCATGCCCTTAAATTGGCTAATCAAGCACTTGCTTCTAGACCACCACCTTAGATTTATGCTATGTTTAATAGAAAAATTCCTTTTATTCTAGCTTATGCTAACCCTCAAGAACATAAATGTAGAATTCAAATCAGCTTAGGAATTTTATGGTTTATACCAGACTCTACCATGCTAGTAGTGGAACTTTTTAAGTGAGTTATATGTGCACAATTTTATCATTCTAGTACAAACTCAATGGAATCCTTTACTCTATATAGGGGATATACATCTAGGGGCTTTGATGTCCTAGATGCATAATGAAGCTTGATAGACATGAATAATTATAAAGATGAGGAAAGAACAGAGCCTCCATTATTAAGAGCTGAGAGTAGTAAACTAGAGGAAATTCTTATGGATTGGTTTAGATTGACTTATGGAGATAAGAACAAGGGAGTAAGGGACATAATTTTTCTACTAGAGCCAAGGTCTATGCAGAATATGAGAACCTACCTTACTTTTTCTTTCAGAGAGCCATGGTTGGTGCTAAAATTAGGTGGGCTAGATTACCTAGAAGACACCTAAAAGATTAGATCCACATAGTGCTATCAATTTAGAGGCCGCCCTTCACTAAGTTCTAAAGTTCATAGAGTTGGGAAAACAAGTTAGGCCAAAACTATGATGCCCACTCACTATGCAACCTCCAATGCTCATGTGGCCCTTGTATGATATTAACATTGACAGTCTTGACAAGATGTAGGAGGACCATAGAAGGGAAGTTTGGGAGAGAACACAAGGATTCTACTACACCTCCAAAAGTAGCAGGAGAGGAAGGACTAATGTTCGAGAATCCAAATCACTGACTAGAAAATGCAATGCTTGAGGACAAGCATTAGTTTACCAGGGGGTATATTGTGAGAATAATTATTGCCTCTATTTTATGATAATTTTAAATACTCTATTTTACTTCCACCAAGACATTTGTGAACTTATGTTTACTTGAACTGATGATTAACCCATGGGTAGATAGTATGCCATATTTTGCCAATATTATATATAATGCAATATTTCATATAACCATAAAAATGTGTGTTCTAATATTTGAATTTAATTTGATAATTCTTATTTACAAATATCTCTACATAATAACTAACATGTTAGCAAAGGAAGCTCAAGATGGTTAGAAGTATTCAAAAGGAAACGTTGAAGATAGTCAACAACATTCAAGGAGAAAAGACATTAAGGTTTAGGCACAATGGGAAAAGTCATAATGGTACCAAGGGACAAAATAACTAATATGGAGAAGCTATGAAGAATTGCTATATTTTATTTACATTTATTATTGTGTCAAAGTAGTTGTCTAGACTTTATTATTCATTTCATGAGCTATTATCTTTCCTTCTGTTTCTCTAGCAAATTTGTAGTTAGTTTGTTTTTCTTTTTTATTTCAGAATAAGTGTCGATGTTCTATTTATAGGGCTTAGACCAATAGTGTTAGAAGTTAGAAGAAAATTTATGACAAGAAATGGTTGACTCTTGCAGTGAGTTATTTTTACAATTTTATGTATCATTATCATGTAAGGAATTTTTTAAACATAGTGAAATAGCTCCTGATTTACATTCTTTGTTAGTAGATTAACAAAAGCCAACCAAAGGGGCCCACTTGGGAGGTGGATTAGATTAGAATAGTGTAAATTTATTTTCAAGCATCTTTAGCATTGTAGGTAGAAGTTGTAAGTTCCTTCCTATAGAATCATACTTTGTGAGTGTTCCTACAACATTTGTAAGAACAATTATAGTAGATGAATTGAGTTGGAATAAATATTAGTATTTAATTACATTTCCAATATTAATTTTAGTAAAGAGTTAAGTGTGTTAGTTTGCTGCAACACTAGTGTAGGCTATTTTCTTGCACTTTACTTTCCTGCAACATAAGCATAATGAATCATTAAGAAACCTAGTGCACATACTGTGTTGACCATTTAAAATATATGTCCCTAGATTAACAAAATTAAATGCACCTCGTGGTGGGGAAAAATAGTCCTTAGATTGAATACACTTATCCTAAGTATGGCCTTGGGCATGATTATTAAACACCTACTGTGAGGCAGACCAATGATTAGTAGAGTTATTTTTATAGTTGCCTCTGTAAAATTTTTCTTTTTATCATCTTCTTTTATGTTAAGAAGGTCTATAGTGCTGGCCTATGATTGAATTGTGCACCTACTTTTCTTTGGCTTAATAATTTAGAGTTGAAGTAAAATTTGGTTTGAACAAACCATTTTTGAGATAGCATATTTTTTATTTTGGTGCATTAGGAAACTAGTAGGATTAACTCCACTTGCTTAATAGACATTTGGGTGAGTGATCAAGAAGACTAATTAGAAGTTTAGGCTTGGTTCCATTGGAGGAGCACAAATTCATACCCCCAAATAGTACAAAAAATTTAACTCCCTTCTTATATTTTAGAGAGATTCATATTTTATACTATGCCAACATTCTGTTGACTTTCTATTTGCTTTACAAGATTGTGGTGAAGAAGAAACAATGTCTCCAAATAGTGGTTTGAGATCATTGACTTAATTTTAGAGGATACAACAATGGACATTGGAAGGGAAATTAGGATACCCACAAAGGATGTGTTAGTTTTTGAGGATAAGTCCCACACTCCTTCAAAAATAATAATTGTCCTTGTTGTTCCCATTCTTTATATTTGAAGCAACAATATATTTCTATGTATGACACACAACTTAGGATACATTTATGGGATTATTTCAACTGCATGCTCTGTATGATGATGCACAAGCCATAGAGGGAGAGGTTTATACTTATTATATTAGTGACCACATGGACCTACAATTGAAGAGTACATTGGTTGGCAAAGGCATCATTGAAGGTGTGGGAAGGAATGTGTTATGCCACAACAAACATCATCTTGGGGGAGCTACAAAAGTTAGAATTCTAGAGGTTATTAATCCCAACATTATGTTGTCATACCCTCAATATTTTTTAAATTTTTTAAGTGACTCATTAAATTCATTTGAGATGTGGAACCTCTAAGATTTGACCTATGATACACCCATTTTGTAGCATAAGGTATTATTTCTTGTATTTTATGAATGTGTTCATCTAATTTTTCTTGACGGGTATGCAAAGTTTGATGCCTGTATTATTCAGAAGGCCATGCTCACCCAAATTTTGTGGCTAACTTTAGGATAAAGTGGCCAATATTTTGAAGGTGGATAATGTGAGTGCTAAATTTGGGCCTCGATGATTCATAGACCTTTCAACATGATCATTATTTGAAGAATCATCCTAGAATGAACATTGGATTGTTCATCCAAAATAAATCCAATAGGTTGATCTATTGTCTCCTAACTAGAATGATTTTGCTATTCATTCTTAGACCAAGAAGCTAGCAACTAGACATCCATAATGAAAGATTTTAGTTAAGCTAGATGATATGTAGTATTAGGCTAGATGTATACAAGTAAATCTAAGAACATAAAGAAAAAATTAATCTATATGTATGTATGATTAATCTATACGGGATTGAAAATATGAGAGCACTAAGCTAAAAATGGAAGAGCAATGAGTCAAAAATTTAGCATAAGTTTGATACTATTCCGAAATGAGGAATTGAGGGATTCTTAAATAGAATCCAAGAATTTGATTGATTGTTGAGATTGCATTGAATGACTGGCTGAGATATGAAGAAGATTTAGTTAGTATAGAAAGTTTCCTTATGAAAGGGAAGTCAACTAAATTGCTTTTGATTGGAATAAGGATTTAACTAATTTAATTCCTTTTTTGAACTTAAGAGAGGATTTGGAGAATATATTTAATTTAATAAAATTAAATATAACCTCATAAATGCATAATCTTAATTAATTAAATAATTAAAATCAATAATTAAAATGAGGATATATTTAATTAAATTCAATACTTTTAATTCCTTATTGTATATTTTAGCCAAAGAATAAATTTAATTTAATTAAAGTGCTAGGACTCATAATTAAATAAAATTAATTACTATTTTTACCTTTGCTTATTTGATTAGACTTAGGAATTAAATAGAATATGTAATTAATGTAGATTAGAGATTGTCTACATTTGACACTTAGGTCGAGTAGCAATTATCATAATTTAGAATTGCCTACTAAAATAGGACTTTGAGATTTATTAAATAGACCATAATTGGTTTAGCATGGTGATGTGCCAATTTTGGGATATTACATTTTCCCCTCTTTGAATGAATGTGTGAGCAACACATTCGATTCAAAGAAATCAGAAGTATGAAGATTAGACCAATAAATGACATTGGCTTTGAAATTGATGATACAGATACCAATTGATAATATTTTTAAGGTTATCTTTAGAATGAAGCTTAACCTTAGGGGATCTAGATAGAACACCTAGATACCCATATTGATAAGCTTTTTAAGGTTATCTCAACAATGAAGCTTAACCTTAGGGAATCTAGGTAGAACACCTAGATACCAATATGAAAGAACAAAGATTATCAAACTTCATAGAATTATTTCCAGAATGAGACTCAATTCGTAGGAGTCAAGGTTAGACTATCCTAATACCTATCCATTGGAAGATGAAAATATTAATCATGATTCATAGAATTATCCCTAGAACAAAGCTTAATCCTTAGGAAGCAATGTTAGACTATCCTAATACCTCTCCATTCAATATTGATCAAAAGAAAGAGCTTAGAATTGTCCCCATAGTGAGGCTTAATTCTCAACAAGACTTAGGATTATCTCTAGAACAAAGCTTAATCCGTAGCAATAATTTGGAATTATCTCCAGAATGGAGCTTAATCCTCCAAAGTTTAGATAGAACACCTAAATAATTGTAAATAAAAGAGATAAAAGACCTATCATAAGTCATAGAATCACCCCCACAATGAGGCTTAATTCTTACGAGTTAGGGTTAGATTGTCTTGATACCTATCCATCAAACTCTAACAAGAACTATTATAAGATCGATCAATGAATCAAAAGATAAGATGGATGATATATGATGCCAGATAGAGGGGGACAAGATGCCCTGAGTGATGAGATGCCCCAAGTAATGAGGACATAAGATTTAGATTGAGTTGAAGCCAATTTTGAAAGATTCAATGATGTAATCGTCATGCCCCCTTTAGGAGCAAAATTGAAAGATGACACACCAAAACAATAACACACATCATTTTATTGAGAGGTACTAAAGAAATCAATGATTTAGAAGAATGTATAATAGATCAGAAGAGTTTGAAGACAATTTAAGAGTCAATTTGAAGTGATCTTGAGGTCTGAACGATAAGGTTTGCCCAAAGTTGACCATATTTGACTAGAGTTGACTTTTCCTAAAATTTTGTAAAATTTGAAGAAATTATGATTTGAAAATATTCCAAGATTTACAAAGCATAAGTAGATTGGACTACACAAGTGTTTGGTTGCATCAGTGTCAAAATTTTAAAATACAATTTTGAACTATTTAAGTGTATCACATTTCAAATTTGCTCTCGAAAATGAGTTCAGAGCAGTCAAAGTAGCCAAGAGGGTGATTAATCAATCATTTGCACAATTGTGAAGAAACATGATACTTTAAAGAAACCAACAACCTCTTATGCCAAAAGATGAAAGTAAAGTAGTGATCAAACCATGTGCTTACAATGCAAACCTATGCTAGATGCAACCCTAGGTTTGGTTACCAAGCTTGTAAAATTATCATCACTAAGTGTTTAGCTAGACCCTAAAATTTCATACAATCCTCACTGACATTACAATCATGAGAAAATGAATACAACATATGTTCTAGTTTTGTTGGAATTAAATGTAAGCATTTGAGGCACAAGAGGTTAGAATGACCAAAGCATTTGTCCCTTTTGATATAGCAAGTGCACATAAGCATCAGAGCATAAACAATATGATGACTAGAATGTTTCTTGCATGTAGACACACTAAATACGTGAGAGATTCTTCTTATGCTAAGTAATTAATAAGTATTTTTTCTGCAACAACCTTTGCATTTGTAACCTGAGATAGAAGTGTGCTAAGTATACTTGTAGTGACCCGTACGTTCACTTAGTAGGACAAGTATCAATATTTATTGTACCCTAGAGAATTCACTCAAACAAGAAAGGAGAAGAGCCAACCTCAGTGAAGAGTCCATATAAAATAAGTTGAGGTACATATGGCCATCCAACATGAGATAGAGGTTGTTATACTAGGCATCCTTTTTATATGGATGCTTTAGATCATTGGAACTAAACCATCAAATAGAAAGAAAAGAAAAGATCATGCCCCCAGTCCTTGCTTCTCTAGTTGAAAGTGACATCATCGAGTTTGTCAAAGAGACATGATAAAGAAAAAACAAAAAAAATAAAGAAAAGCTTAGCATAACACAAACCATGTCAATATTTTCATTTTAGTATCGGTGTCATAGGATTGATGTCAAGTGTCAATGCTTAGAACATATGTGAAAGAAATCTCTTTAGTAGGAGGATGAAAGTAGATAGACATAGTTAGAACAACTAGTGACTAAAGTCAAAGAGGAATCTTCAATGGGAAGAACTTTAGTAGGAGACTAGGTGAAAATAGATAGACATAGTTAGAACAAATGGTGGCTAAAGCTTAAGAGACCTTCTTTGAGAGGAATCTCTATAGTGAAAAAAGTGACAATAGGTAGACATAGTTAGAACAACTGGTCACTAAATTTTAAGACATCTTCTTCAAGAGGAATCTTTGTAGTAAAACAAGAGGCAATAGGTAGACATAGTTAGAACAAGTGGTGAGTGAAGCTTAAGAGATCTTCTTCAAGTGGAATCTCTATAGTGACACAACCAACAATAGGTCGACGTAGTTAGAACAACTAGTGCCTAAAGCTTTAAGAGATCTTTGGTGAGAGGAATGACACTTTTTCCTATTTTTAAATTATTTTATATTTTTGAATTTTTCCATTTTTTTTTGAAAATTTTAGAAATTTCCAATCTTTTTGTTGTTACCAAGGCACCTATTACTAGGTTTTAACCAAGATAATAGGATTTTTTAGGACTTTTTTGCAATTTTTAGAAATTTTTAAGAGATTTTCAAATTTTTAGAACTTTTTTAGAGATTACTAGTTCTCAAGTAGGATCATGTCATTTTGTTCCAATTTCTAGCAAGGTGTAGGATGAGATGTCATAGCAAGTTGGTGGATAAGTAGAGATGGATAAGAAAGGAGTATGAAGTAGTGAATGTTACCTCAAGGAAAGTCTTCATGCAAGATTACCCCAGATACGGAAAAAGGATATAACAATATAAGCTCATGGTGTAATGAAGGATATCATGTAAGTAATCTGAGAAAATGACCATGTCAAGAGATTGCTAAGAACTAAGTTTTCTTCTTTCTTTCATCGATCAAGACCAAAGGGTTAAATGAATAGGATATTAAAGTTTGTTATGGAGGTTATGATTGAATGATTTTGGGAATGAGGAAATCTAAAGGATAAGAAAGATCATAATAGGGATGTCATGGATGGAAGAATTACACATAACACTTATTTACCAGGTTTTCATGATGATATTTATCCAAGGTGCCACAAGAAGTGGTTTTCACCAAGGTAGTTTTTCATTTTTATAAAATTAATTTTTTTAAAAAAATAAAAAACTTAGAAAGAGCTCAGGATTTCTAAGTTAGACATCACACGTACAAGAAAGATAAGTTATGATAAGCCAAGGGCATAGAAAGTTATGCTCAAAGATGTTGATAAGGTAATGTAAGGGAAATGATAGGAAAATGAGAGGTAGATGTAGGATAAGGTTGTTGGTTTTGGAAGACTAAAAGAAGAAAGGATAGAAAGTAGGTGTAAGATTTAAAAGAATTTCATGAGGGTGGATGAGATATTAGGCAAGATCAACATTAACATAAACCTTGAAGGGTAATGGAATGATGGTGAAATCATGGACAAAATAGATTGAGTTTTAGATAAATAAGGAAATAGAGCCATTTTGGAGGAAGGTAGAGTAAAAGGTTTTGAAACCTTTTTAGGAGAATGTTGGGAAGAAGATGGAATGGAAGCCTTTGGAAGTTTGAGTGTCACATTTGATTTGTTTTCAATATTCATGTCATTCAAAAGAGACTTGGGAATCCATATAGCTTTTGATTTTTCATTAAATGCTTTGGAACACATTTCTTCAATAACAAATTTAAGAACTCACATTTTGTTTGGTTGAACTCTTTGAATAGTGGACCTTTGCAATCTCTTTTGTGTATTTTCCTTCTTAACATTCACACGTAAATTAGAGGAGACATAGTGAAATTTTGAAGATGGATTGATGCACTTATTTCTAAGTTGACCATCCAATTTGCTTCGAAAGGACTTGGGAGTTGTGAATGAATGAGGCCAATATGATTGGTTTAGATGGAAAGCTGAATGCAAAGAGTTTAAGAATGTGTATCTTTTTTTATCTTGGGGCAGGGTAGGAGGAATGTGTAATGAGATAAGAGTTGAAGTAGGAGATAGAGGAACATAAAGTCCCAATATGGATGGAAGACTTGAAGATTTTAGCTTAGATGGATAGGGACCAATGACATATTTAGAAAATATGAATGGAACATGAGTAGGGATATCAGCATCTTTAGAGTGAGCAACATGACCAAAGCCATCAATAGATTTATGAGTAACTATTATAGCCGCAATACCTTTGACATGAGTATTTAAAGCCTAAGTATAGTTTTGAAATGAATGTAGCAAGGTAGAAAAAGAGTTTGAGGGAAAAAGTTTCTCTTCAAAAGGAATTTTAGGAAACATTGGAAAAGTATCCTTCTCTTGGTCTTTAATAATCTCCGTAGGGATGGTGAAAGGAATATCTTGATCTTTCTTAGTAGAGGTGCATGAAATGGGAGATGGAGGACTATGTGTCTCCTTAGATGGAGGCACAAGATCTTGGAAGATTTGAAAGGGGATGAAGGAATCCTGGTCTTGATCAACACTTGTTTCTTCATCATTTAAGTAGTCCTCTTGACATGAAACCAATTTCAAGGATGAGGAATTATTTGAATCTATATTTGAATATATTTCTAGAGTATTTATAATAGGCTCTTGAAGTTTAGAAGGAAAATTACTTGGAGTGGACTTCATAGGCATAGTAGGGCATGGAGATGTATGATCTGTGAAGGTAGTAAAAAGATTTGCAACCCAATATTTTTTGGCTTGAGTTTTTTTTTAAGGCAATCCTTGAGGGTATACATAGTCAATAGGGGGAATAATGAGTTCTTTATTTGGTGAATATGTGTTGGAAAGATTGGACACTTTAGAAGGTGGTTGTATGTTGGAAGAGATAAGTGTCACATTTAAAACATTACTAGACCTAGTTTCATGACGTTGATCCTTCTTGAGAGTAGAATCTCTAGTAGATGAGAGCTTAGATTTTTGAATTATGTCATTATCAAAGATATCTTCAATCTTGTTCTTTAGCTTCTTATAATTTGAAGTTTTATGTAAATTATGTCTATGATAGGCACAATTTTTACTCATAAAGAAAACTCTTGCCAAAGTGACCTTAGGTAAAATAATGAGTTTTTCTTCAAGAAGTTCTTCTAAGGTCAATTCATAAGATTTTCCAAAAGGTGTGAAATCATGCTTTGGTTTAAATTCCCAACGTTTGTTTTCAAAGATACCTTTAGATTTCTTGGGTACACTATTTTCCAAGGGTACGGTTTCAACATGGTATGAAGTTGATGGCTCATTATCTTTAGAAGAATTCGAATAAGTTTGGAAGGGGAATGTGTGTTGAGATTATGATATATTTGTCATTAGTCACAACACCTATTCGATTCTGAATGCTTACCGAGATCATCACCTAGTCTACAGTTCACATCGAGCATTCAGTGGTTATCTTATAAATTTCACAGGTAAACAATTGATATAGAGCATTCCTTTAGAAACCGAGCATATGGGAAGTTCAGTAGTATTTACCAAGTTCACAGTGGTTACCGAGCAGAACAGTGTTCTCCAAGCAGTTAGTGTTTACCGACTGATCAAGGTAAACAAAGAACTTAGTGTTTACCGAGTGATCAAGGTAAACAAAGAACTTAGTGTTTACCGAGTGACCAAGGTAAACAAAGGAATCAATGTTTACCAAGTGAAGAAGGTTATCAATGGATTCAATTTTTATCGAGTGACACAATATTCACCGAGTCACCAATGGTTACCAAGTTCCAAGCTACTTAGAATGATTAGTATGGACTGTGCCTCTACTCTTATCGAGTGCATGATGTGCAGTGTATTGTAGTGGATGCCGAGTATCAAAAGGTCACCGAGTCAGTTTGTGGAACCCGAGTTTTCTACAACCTAGCCAACTCAGTAATGCTTGTTCACTTGTGTTTGGCCGACCTTGCCAATGTAAATATTGGAATGGTATATATCATTTGAAATGATGAGACGTTGAGAGTCGTTGATTGTAATGTGTTGCAATAATTTGAGAAGAGGGAAAGTGAACCACTAGCAGAACAGAGGAATACAGCAAAAAGCAAATCACCAGTAGAACAAAGGAATATAGCAAGGTCAAAATTGATGTAGAAAGGATATATCTATCACATCAGGTGATCAAAGCACAAAGGATCTTATTAGCAATCAGTTGCAATCAGATCCACTGCTTCATCCAAACAAGTGAATGAGTTTGCTAAATCCTTTAACAAGGTAGACTTAACAGTCTTTTGTAAATCTCCTAACAGAGTGCATACTTCATTGTATGTTTGTAAATCCTTTAACAAGGTGGATCTAGCAATCCTACTTGCTCCTAACAGGGCAGATCATCAAAAGTGATCATTGTAAGCCTTAACCAGCCAACTTTATACTGTAGTATTGAAGTTTTGTGGGTATCATGCCCACCCCAGTTTTACTTTCTAATTGGAAGGTTTTTGGGTCACCAAATCTGTGTGTTCATGTGTTACAAATGTTTATCTTTTCATGCATACAGTAGATTAGATGGATGAATGGTAAAAATATTATAATGCAGAATTGAATTAAAGTTTTAGAGTTACTGATTCACCCCTCCCCTCTCAGTAACCTTGTTAGTCTTGATTATTTCCAACAATTGGTATTAGAGCATTGTGGTTTTCAGGATAAAATTTTGATAGCTTGAGCAAAGATCAAGGATAATGGAGATATTTAGACTTGACAAATCTATTGAGAATGAAAAGCTAGATTTGGAAATGGCCATGACTCAATTCAATGAAGCAAAGGAGCATCTTTCTCAATCCCTGAAAAGAAGGAAGGAACTTGCAAGACAAATGAATGATCATCAGTATATTGAAGAAAGGACTGAAGACCTTTTACCATCATACAGTTCAAATGAAGCTAATGAAGCAATCAAGGAACTCCTAGCAAAGAATGGTTCTCTGCAGGAAGAAGTAAGAAAGCTCAAAAGAGAACAAGAAGTCCAATCCATCAGGTTATGTGAAGTTTTGGAACAGGGAAACAAGGCAAATGAAGACTTAGAGGTAAGAAATAATCTATCCCTTCAGCATGAAGATCTTATAGGACAACTATCTAATGCAAATGAAGAAATTATGAATCTAAGATCTGAGAATGAAAGTTTGAGAAATGATTTAATCACTGAAAGACAAATCAATGCAAGTTTGCAAAGTGATCTGAGATCTGAAAGACAAATCAATGAAAGTTTGAAAAATGACTTAAATGTTGAAAAAAAAGTCAATGAAAGGATGATAAAATCTCAAGCAGATATGGATCAATTGAATTTGCAAAATGAGCAGAATTTTCATAGACAAAAAGGTAAAGCAGGCCTTGGATACAATGAAGAAGGTGAATCTTCCAAATAGGGTACCCAAAAGAATCAAAAACCTACTTGCAATCACTATGGAAAGTTAGGTCATACATCTAACAGATGTTGGAGCAATGGTAAAAGAAAATTAAATGGTAAATGCTACAATTGCAATCAGCATGGTCACAAAGCAAATGAATGCAAAGAAAAACCAAAGTTTGAAGGCAAATGTCACAAATGCCAGAAACAAGGTCACAAGGCATCTGAATGTAGATCTAAATCATTCAATCTAGCAGAACAAATTGTCAATGCATTATTTGGTTGGGACTACAATACTTGGTGCAGATGTCACTATTGTGGAGAATATGGACACATTGGAATAAACTATGCAAGGCATCACCTAAGGAAGAAAGATACTACTATAAGATGTTATACATGTACCAAACTTGGTTATATATCCAAGAATTGCATGAATATAGGAAGAATTGAAGATGAAAAGAAAGCCAGAGCTGACAACATTCGAAAACAGATGAGACAATAGTGGATTCCAAAATCTACCGAGCTAGAAAATTCAAATAATGGCTATGTCACTCAAGAATTGGGTGACTCCACCATTTCTAATTAGACTCATCAAGAAGGACCAGGGACTGCATCTTCAACCAATATCCTAAGCAGTTCTAGAATGTAGAAGAGCAAATGACAAATCAATATTTCAGATACAAGACATAGGTCACTGTGATACATTTTACCGAGCAAGGTTGGTTTCAGACTTAACTAAGCTAGGTCGGTAATGTGAAAGGTTTTGTTTGTTTACTGAGTTGCAAGGTTTACCGAGTAAGTTGGTGACTATTTGAAAAACCCTAGGCCATGTCAGCTACTTTTGTACCCGAGCATTAATGGCAGATTTTTTTTCATCAAAAGGGCAGAATTTGATCTCATTTTTCATAGCGAATTTAAAATATACAAAGCAAAGAGTTTCCAAGAGTGCAAAAGTGAGTTCAAGTGATTTGAAGTGATTTTCTAGCAAATAATTTGTTTAAAAAAATCATTTACTCACCAAGTAGCAATGGAATCCACAAGCACCAGTAGCAGCAAGGCAAAGAGAGGCTCTAAAATACTTGTGAAGGGAGTAGAATGGAAAACACCCAGCTTCAAGCTCATTCCCGCCATAGCTGAATCGCTCGACCCACATGGAGCCCAATCAAAAATTCCACCAAAGGTACTACTTATAAATGAAATTCGTACTCATTTCAAATGTGTTGTTCAAGAAATAGGGACACTAGATATGGATAATGCCCTAGTCGAGTTGTGTGTGGATGGAACCCTCAAACTCGAGTTCAAACATCTAGAAACCAAAGGTTTGACCCATATCCCGCACCTGCCAAGGAACTTTCAAATGAAATGGATAAGATAAATTTTAAGCTGTGTGCATAATGGTCAGTTGTGGTTAGAGCAACCTATCCCGATAACGAAGAAAATGATTTATGAGATCACGGGTTTGCCAATGTTAAGCAAATCAAAAACCACCAAAACCCTAAGTCGGGATGAACTTTAGAAGTTAACCCTAGCTGAATGGGATGGCAGAGGATTGAAACCTAACAATGTAGCTGATGCAGAGCTAAGATTCAAAATTTATTTAATTGCATATAAGATGTATAGTTCCAACAGATTGAATAGTGTGCCCTGTGAGGCTATAGCTTTAGCCTATAAGGTTGTAAAGAAAAACATGGAGTTTGACCTAGTAGATGTGTTGCTAAAAAAACTTAATAAGAACATGGACAGTATAAGGACCTCAAAAACCAACTCTTGTAAATTTGGTTCTTTGTTAGTTTGTTTATTTTTCTATGTACAAAATTTTTTCCCTTCAAAAGGTACAGTTGTATGGAGAAAAGATATTCCAGTTTTGTATCAAATAAATGAGTTTGTAGTAGAGATGGGTGAAAATTTTGATAGTATTATGGATAATTATTTTGAAGACTTCAAGGAAAGAATGAATAATAGATTCAGAATCCCTCCTAAGCTTGTTGAGGACTACAAAGATGATGTGTGCTTCATGGTTGACTATGACAAGGTATACATTCAGGCAGTCAGACCCCGAGTTGCATGGGTAAAACCTCTTCCTTATGAGGTAAATATTGATGAAGCCAGAGACATCATAGAGGCACTAGTAAATAAGCTAGTAGACCCAAGGCAACAAATTTTTTGAACCTATGAAGAAGCTAAGTCCAGAATTTAGCTTGAAATCAAGCTACCACAGGCCATAAGCAAGGGCAAGAGGAAAATAGCCAAATTGAAAACTTCTACCGATTCTCTTATGCTCATTGAGGGAAAAGGTGAAGATGAAGGAGGAGAAGAAGAAGAAGGAGGAGAAGAAGCAGAAGGTGAAGAAGAAGGAGAAGAAGAATCTGTAGACGAACATCCAAAGAAGAAAGGAAATGTAATCATTACCAAACCTAAGAAGAAGCCTACTACAATATTCACCAGAAGAACCAGGAAAGGTAAGCAGGAACCTATACTAGTTAGGCCTACACCCACATTCGAGTAAAGGCTCAAACAATTAGAGGAAGGAGCTGGAATCATAAATTTCAAAGCATTGAAATTTGAAACTAGAACTGATGCGGAGAAAATGCAGATTGAGGAACTAGTACTCAGCAAGATGGGTAAATGGAAATACTTCCCAGACCAGATTGCCCCTCAAATCTCAAAAGAACTACTGGAGAGATTGCAACCAAGATGAGAATTAGCCACCCAAATGGTAAAAGATATTTATGAGCAATCTCTGAAGAATCTCCAACCAAGTCTCATTGGAGCAGAAGTAAAAGCTGAAATGAAAAACCATGAAGGTAAAATGATGATCAGATTCCACACTTGTTTGATTTTGATTAAAGACATTGAACATGTTGTAAATGATGCTACAAACATATGGAAAAACATCTATCATCTACATAAGCCCAGTGTAGACCCAGTAGAAATTAAAGATGATGAAAGCAACAGTGATGATGAGCTTGATAGCACTCCATCTGTCACAGTCTCACTAGGAGAGCTGCATGCACTGATGGAAGATAAGGAGGAAGAAGCTGAAGAGGCAGATAAGGAAGAGGATGACCCTGTGAAAATTGCAGCAGCAGTTATTGCATCTCTTCCTCACTCTCCACCTAAAACTATGATATCATCAAGGTTGGAGTCAGCTTCAACAGGTTTGGTCACAACTACATTAGATATATCATCAGATATATCATCTACACTTGCCACATCTCAACTCCAGGTATCATCAATTGAAGTGTCTACTACTTCATCTACCAAGCTATAGGAAACTTCTTCAGTTACTGAGTCATCCACTATAGCAGTCACCACATCAGAAATATCTATTCCTCCTATAGTATGTACAGTAAGTTTTCCAATTTGCTCTCCAATTTTGTCAACTTCAGCTACATTAGCACCAATTTTTGCACCAGTAAGCTCTTCAATTGTAAATATTTTGGTATGCACATCAATTCTAGGAAGTATATCAACTTTGGATACATTTAGCCCCTCTCTTAGTCTTCCTTTAGTTGGTTCTATTCCAGTTTTGACAGCCAGTCCAACCTCATCAACCATTGTCTCTGTTTTCAAAGGGAAAGATCTTAGTACAGCAGAAAAACCAAAGACTCCATTAAAAATTCTGCTAACAGGCAAGACAATTGATGAGGATGTAGACTTGGATAATGAAATTGTCATTCCTAAGATAGATACGGATACTGCTTCAGTTGATGAACTAAGACTGCTCAGTTAGCGCATAGAACTAAAGGAAAATCAGAAACAACTAAGGAATGAGAGAGACAGAGAGTTTAAAATTATTGATGAAGCGAAAAATATAATTACAGAGGCTATAGGTGTTGATGTTGATACTTCTAAACACATTTTGCTACAATTAGAAGAGGCAGTCAATAAATTCAATGAGGATACCTCCGGTCAAGAAAAATTGATGGAGAAGGCAAAAAAGAAATTTGATAATAAGGTGCTTGAGCACATAGCAATAAAACAAGTTGAATTAACCATAGTTTTGGCCAATATTGAAAATTCTTTTAATAATGTAACATCTCTTTTTGCTAAGCTCTGTGATGTTACTGAGTATACTAAGGAGATAAGAGAACAATTGAATAAGATAGATGAGGATCTGAAGGCAAGGGCACAAAACCTGAAGCTTGACCCCAGTTCAACCTCATCTCATCACCTTTGAATCAAATTTTTGTCAGAAAAACAAGCAGAATTGCTGAGAGAAGAGTCAAGGATCCGATCTACATTGTTAGATATTCATAATATGATCCTTCCCATCATGGACACAATGCAAAAGCACATTGCCCATTCAAAAACATTGATCCATGTCAACAATTTCTCCGTTGCAGACCATGTGATTGAACTCTCTGCAGAAGTTCAAATAGCTCTATCCACATGCAAAATCCTGCAAGAGAATTGGGACAAGACTCTGCAACTCATTCTTCAGGTACATTCAAAGTTTATCTCACATTTTGGTGTTTCTATGTAAATACATTTTTTTTAATTCTCTGGCATTATTGTCAAAAAGGGGGAGAAAGAGATACTCAGAAAGAGTTATTGGTGAGATAAATGTACAAAATGGACAAAGAGATATTGTAAATAAAAGTCATATAGCTTATGTAAATACCTTGTGTATATTGTATGGGGGAGTCATATGTAAGGAAGCCATGTATATTCAGCAGAATCAGTTGTCAGTATGTCAGATATTGTATCTAAGTTTTGGCTCATAAGTGTTTTTGTCACTAATGCCAAAGGGGGAGATTGTTGGAATTATGATATATTTGTCATTAGTCACAACACTTATTCGATTCTGAATGCTTACCGAGCTCATCACCTAGTCTACAGTTCACACCAAGCATTCAACGGTTATCTTATAAATTCTACAGGTAAACAATTGATACAAAGCATTGCTTTGGAAATTGAGCATATGGGCAGTTCAGTAGTATTTACCAAGTTCACAACGGTTGCTAAGAAGAATAGTGTTCTCCAAGTAGTTAGTGTTTACCGAGTGATCAAGGTAAACAAAGAACTTAGTGTTTATCGAGTAATCAAGGTAAACAAAGAACTTAGTGTTTACCAAGTGATCAAGGTAAAAAAAGAACTTAGTGTTTACCGAGTGACCAAGGTAAACAAAGGAATTAATGTTTACCAAGTGAAGAAGGTTATCAATGGATTTAGTTTTTACCAAGTGACCAAATATTCACCGAGTCACCAATGGTTACCAAGTTTCAAGCTACTTAGAATGATTAGTATGGACCTTGCCTCTACTCTTACTAAGTGCATGATGATGTAGTGTATTGTAGTGGATGCCGAGTATCAGAAGGTCACCGAATTAGTTTGTGAAACTCGAGTTTCCTACAACTTGGCTGACTTAATAATGCTTGTTCACTTGTGTTTGGCTGACCTTGCCAGTGTAAATATTGGAATGGTATATATCATTTGAAATGATGAGACGTTGAGAGTCATTGATTGTGATGTGTTGCAATAATTTGAGAAGAGGGAAAGTGAATCACCAGTAGAACAAAGGAATACAACAAGGTCAACATTGATCCAGAAAGGATATATCTATCACATTAGGTGATTAGAGAACAAAGGATCTTATCAGCAATCAGTTGCAATCAGATCCACTACTTCATCCTAATAGGTGAATGAGTTTGCTAAATCCTTTAACAAGGTAGACTTAACAGTCTTTTGTAAATCTCCAAACAGAGTGCATACTTCATTGTATGTTTGTAAATCCTTTAACAAGGTGGATCTAGCAATCCTACTTGCTCCTAACAGGGCAGATCATCAGAAGTGATCATTGTAAGCCTTAACTGGCCAACTTTATACTACAATATTGAAGTTTTGTGGGTATCATCCCCACCCCAGTTTTACTTTCTAATTGGAAGGTTTCTGGGTCACCAAATCTGTGTGTTCATATGTTACAAATGTTTATCTTTTCATGCATACAGTAGATTAGATGGATGAATGGTAAAAGTATTATTATGTAGAATTGAATTAACGTTTTAGAGTTACTGATTCACCCCTCCCCTCTCAGTAACCTTGTTAGTCTTGATTATTTCCAAAAATGTGCTTGATGATGTGTCTTCTTCTTCTTTTAGTCTTTGAAGTTGAGTGCTTATTATTTCAATTTGTTTCTTCATATTTGTAATTATAATCCCTTCTTCCTCACTAGGAATGTTAGACTGAGTGTATTTATTGCTAGCCATTTTGATGTACTATGTGTTGAGTAGTGACAACCAAGTTTTAGAACATAAGCCCACTATAGATAGAGGAATAGTGTAATGTTTATAGCCACAAACCAAACTTGGATGAATTTTTTGAAGAGGGAGCTCAAAATAGCTCACTATTTTTGACAAATTTTGATAGAATCATGTGAGAAAATGACTTTAGGATGAGGAAATAAAAACAACTAGGTGAGAATACATAACTAGACGAATAGTTTTGACAACTTTAGGAAAAGATCCCACATGAAGATTTATAGAGAATCATGCAAGAAAGTGTAAAGAACTAAGAAAAGTTTCAAAACAACAATCAGTTTTCTTGTACAAGGACTTGCATAGGGCTATGTGAGGATTTGATAGTTGACCAAAACAAGGATTTTGACTTGGAAAGATAGTGTTTGGTAGGATTTCAAACGAAGATGCACAAAAAAGGACAAAAGGAATTGCAAAGAACCTCACGAATTAAGTGTAGAAAAATAATTTTCTTGCACAAAATTTTGCATAACTTGATGTAGAAAAAGGAATAGACTAATAGGTTTTGACTAAACTTGAAGAGGTTTTCAATGGTTTTGACATTTTTGAAGAGAGGATTGACAATGCTTACAAGTTTTAGACAACTATCCATATAGTTTTCAAAATTTGGACATCATTTTGGTTTGCAACTAGATAGTTGTTTTGAGAGATAGGAAGCAAGTAATAGTCGCAAAAAAATCCAACTAAGGGAAAAGAAACTCAAGAGGATAGGGGATTTTTGACATTTTTGTTTTCTTAAAATATTTAGACAAGTTAAAAGACTTGAAAAAGACATGCTTTATGCCTACAACCAAAAATAGTAGAGGAAGTAAAACCTTTATCCCATAACTTATGCGCATGCATTCACCTCACACAACTGTATCACCCCACTAGAGGGCACCCATGTTTTTGGTGTATTGGAAGGACTCAATAATATATATGCTAAATGAGCACCCTTGTGGCAGTGGTCAAGCATATATACCACCTTCTAGGCTCGAGGTACATGCCTATGGTGAGTATCTATAGGAGAGATTATGCCCCCTTTCAAAGGTGAACTAGGTAGCAAATAAGAGATTTTTACATGGATTTTGTTCATATCAACCCTCAGTGGCTCTGTGAACAAAGTTGAGGCCAATAAACCACACCAGCATCTAAAAATACACACACTTGACTAGCAAGACTAGGGTTGGTGCCAACCATTACAATAGAAAGAGTCTCCTCTTGATATGCAATATCAAGAATCAAGAGGAAGAAATTAACATGGATTTGGAGTCTTTCAATCTACAAACCTTCTCTATTATAGTGAGTTGAAATCATAAAAAAAAAAGTGTGTACTCACTTGGGCCATTCCCAGAGGTTCGATCAGTCTAGTAGA
This sequence comes from Cupressus sempervirens, assembly GCA_028749045.1. Taxonomy (NCBI): domain Eukaryota; kingdom Viridiplantae; phylum Streptophyta; class Pinopsida; order Cupressales; family Cupressaceae; genus Cupressus; species Cupressus sempervirens. The sequence continues at coordinate 555,255,642 of CM053790.1, forward strand.
TCCTCTAAAGGTTGACTTGGACTAGTGGTTTAGATCTAAGGGTCCAAGTTTCTTATTTCCCTTAAAGGGAAGGAGCATACTCCTATACTTTGTCACCATGCCAAAAAATGCAGAACATGTTCATCACTGAATTAGCTTATCAATCCCAACTTGTCTTTTTCCAAGATATTGATCCCCTAAAAGGAAATCATCATCTCTTCATGAAAAGCTTTGCTTGGGAGAACCACTAACTTTCTTTCCTCCTTTAGGTACCATCTTCCAAAGGCATATAGGTTTCTAATTTACTCTTGGGCATCATTTCCAAGTAGAAAAGAGCATAGTCCCCTATTCCTTTGTCTAGAGCCCTACGAAGTTTACAAGCCCTATTAAACTATGTGTGAGAAAGTAGTAAAAGAAGACATGATGTTTTAGTGGGTTTGAATATATTCTTTGACATGTGCATCTTTGACTAAACATCCTGCAATCAAACCATTAGCACTATTTAAGAGTTTGTAATAGGGTGTCTTTGATAAGCTTCCTACAAACCACTATTAAGCTATTGAAAATTAGAAACTACAAATGAAATGCTCTAGAAACAATTAGGTCATCATAATAAAAATAGAATTTCAAAACTAGATTTTACATTTACTAATGTAGGATTTCACATGAAATTATTCATAGGCCTACGCAAGAAAATTG